>APFE031466369.1:0-24475 GCA_000404065.3 Pinus taeda | reverse complement strand
CCCCCCTCTAACCCCCCGGTTCACTACGTAGGTTAGTCGTGGAAAGAATATAACACAACCCAACACTTGTGAAGGTTGTAGAGCTAAAGAGGGTCTTGAGATGGTTAATCCCATCGCGAGTATTGAGAGAGGTAGTTGAATGGAAGATGAACACAACCTCCTGAGCTTGGGACTAGGTTTGTGTTCTACTTTTGGGGCCACATCCACCTCCCTGTCGATGACTGCACATGTGTTTCCGAGGCGTAATGCATAGGAAAGGGAAACAACAATTATAGAGATCAAGATTCAAAACGAACGGAGAAATTATAGAAATGGGGAATATTATGAGGAAGGCTGAAACGAAGGCTAGGGGGAGGCCTAGTTAAATAATACTAGCATATGACATCAAAACAAAGAGGCAAGGTAGCAGATAAATTTCCTCAAGTAGGGCAGGGCTTCTAACAGTTGTTGAAACAATGTAGACCAGAATGCTAGTTACCAAAAACTACTATATAACAAAATAGGTTGAGATCATTAAATTCAAGGTCAAAAACAATGTGAACAAAGTTAAGAGAGTAAGGAAGTACCCCAAATAAAGCCACCCACGTTGTCAAGACATGTGAATGTTCTACAACTAAAGATAGGGTAATGACCGCTACAGTAGAAAACAACAACTCTAGAAGAAACCACAATATTCAATGAGAAATATTGTTCGAACATCTAGCATTTTCATGTAATTTTCCATCATGCTTTCTCTATGAGCACCAAGTCATCTAGACTCCATCAACTTGACTAGGGCACAAACAATTCTCAACCACCACAACTACATTGTGTGTCATGAGTAGGCACATTTGAGAGAAAAACAGGTAGAAAATTCCCCAAAATTACATGGAATTGTCATGCATGGGCTTCTCAACATTAGAAGACCCTAGAAGAAATCCCACCCACAGTGAGGGAAGAGAAGTAACACAACATTAAAGTCACAAATGGTAAGCTCTACAGTTGGAGTTGAAACAAAGTATGATTTTCCATGTCCATAAATTATAAAAGGAACAGTCACATGCTTAGTACATGAAAAGAGTTGGCAATGTCAACCCCTTAAATTATTTGTAAGGCGATGGGGTGACAAACTTGGCCCTAATCTCTTGCATTCTCTAGTTAAAGATCCTCTTTGAAAATCTTTTCATTATTATTATAAAATGAAAACTTTCTAAAGTAATATAAAATCCTAATCACCCACTTACACAATCATAAAATCACTTATTCTAACTTCCATAAGTTGTTGTGGGATATGAAGAGATTTGACCCTAAATACTCTTTGAAAATATATAAGATTCTAGATATCTTTTTATATTTTAATTATAAAATATTATGGCAATAGCTTTTGGACGAAAGTGGATTTTTAAAATATCTAATGTGGTTAAAATTAAAGATTAAAAAAATATAATATATTATATTTTAATATAAAAATATATATTTTATAAATATAATAATTTGAAGGTTTAACGATTACAATGCATTAAATAGCTCTTAGTTTATTGAGTCACCACAAATCTAACCCTTTGCCAGACGATCCTTACGAACGAGGAGATGACACCTCACTATGTTCAACTTTGCTTCTTCTTGATCACTCTCGAGATGCTTTTGTTTCTCCAGTCTGCACTCTCGTCTAATAGCAGCCACAACTACACGAAAACCAAGCCCTTCTATGAGCTCGACGAATTCTCCTCCACTGTCGGAGTTGAACACAAAAGAGAGTCGAAGGCAAAAGGGCGTGCGTAGAGGTTGGAAGTGGTGCACAGGGACACTTTCCTGCCCGCCAACGCTCACCCATCGTACGAGTGACGGTGGGAGGAGACGCGCAAGCGGGATGCCGCAAGAATTCGGGGAATGGAGCAACAGATAGAGAGGAGATTGAACAAGTCGGCGGGAAGCTATGCAAAGGTGGCGGAAGATTTAGGGGCCGGTGTTGTGTCGGGACTGGCGGTGGGGAGCGGCGAGTACTTCACACGCATAGGCATGGGAACACTGGCAAGGGAGAAATATATGGTGATCGACACGGGCAGTGACGTGACCGGCAGATGGATCCCATTTTCAACCCCTACTCCTATGCTTCCTTCTCCGCTTTAGCTGCAACTTCGCTGCGTGCAGTCAGCTTGACATCCAAGGCTGCTCTTGTGGCGGCGGCTATGCCTACAGAGTCGACTACAGCGACAGCTCCTACACCATTGGGGTCATGGCCACTGAGACGCTGACATTCGACGACAGCTATGTCCGTCATGTGGGCATCGGCTGCGGCCTCTACAACACCGGCCTCTTCGTAGGGGCAGCGGGGATTCTGGGCCTTGCGACCGAGCCGCTATCCCTCCCATCACAACTCGGGCAATAGTTGGATAGTGTATTTTCATACTGCCTCGTTGACAAGTATTCCGAGTCATCTGGCACACTCGAATTCGGGGTGCAATCCGTTCCCCAGGATTCCTTCTTCACGCCCATGGCAAAAAACTCCCTTCTTCCTACCTTCTGTTATCTCTCCCTCACTAGCATCAGCATCAGCTGCACTTTCCTCAACTCCATCCCGGACGACGTCTTCTCCATTGACAACACGTCGGGCCGTGGTTGTAATGCCCTGCGGTTGTCACCAACTGGGCATGCGCTCCACCCACTCCACAAAATCGACTAAGTCATGAAGAACAACCGCGAGCGACCAAAGGCAAGGCACATGTGCGGATAGAGTGGCGCTCATGGGTTTATAGGGCAAGTCAAGGGGAGACTTGTGAATGAGCCGACCAAGGTGTGATGACGAACAAAGGGGCGAGTTGACCTTGTTATTGTTTGTGGACGCATCGATTGGGAGCTTGTGGAGGGGTCGTCCATGGGCATGACCTCCACATGAAGGAGGCGTATAAACTATGCGATGGATTGGTCATTTTGGCCATCACTCATCGCTCATCTTCCATCGCTCAACAAGAGGTGCGAGTAGGAGGCCGCAGCAAAAGGGCGTAAGACATGCGCCCGCCTGTCGGGCGGAGTACACGGGCTGCATGAAGAGTTGGAGGGCGGTTGAAGGTGCAGGTGGAGGGCGTACTAAGGCGCCCCCCTGTCGGGCGTTGTGAACGGGTTTGGATTGCGGTTGGCGTGGGTGTGCACAGGTGCGCCCGCCCTTTCGGGCAAGGAAACTCGCATTGTGTATTTTGGTTAAGTCTTGGGTGAGACCACCGTGTGCTCTTGCATGGGTGCGCGCCCAACTTGGGTGAAATGCCGGTGGAGCCTAGCTCCCGGCCATTGTACAAAATCTTCATATATATAATAAAAGAATTTCTCTTGCATATGATTGTGTTCAAGCTGATGTTTTATCATGTTCTTATAATAATGGTTTTCGTACATTATGATGTTATTCATGTTTATAATGAATGTTGAAGGCGTAGTTCGTAAAGTAAGCTAACAATGAAAAATGTTAACTACTTAGGCGGTGCCGCACTCGACCAATTTAACGAAAAAAGAATTGGGGGCGTGACAGGTGGTATCAGAGCAGGTTCACAGGTGGTGAAGCCATTGCTTGATGATGAACGCAGAGAACAGACATGTATGCAGGGAAAAGTTATGGAGAAATCATGGATGAACAGTCTGGGTTTCGTGGACTTGATGGTTCGTGGCAAGACCATTCAAGCTCTGGTGGAAACAGGTGCCACTCATAACTTTATGACGACATGGTTGGAAAAAGAGGTTGGACTGATGATTTTCCCATCGAATATGGAAGTCAAGGCAGTGAACTCTAGAGCTAAGGTGGCAGGTTTGGCACATGAAGTGCCTGTGCAGATAAAAGACTGGAAGGGTCAATTGGACTTCACGGTGATGGAGATAAACGACTTTGATGTGATACTCAGATAGGATTTCTTGAAGGGTAACAGGGCTATTGTTGTCCCCTTCTGTGATGAGGTGCTGCTGGTTGGACAGTCACAAACTTGGACTTTGCCCACGCATAGGCAAAGGAGAGAAGTCAAGGTGCAGCATGTTTCTGCACTGATTTTGGAGAAGGATATGAAGGAATAAGATATGGAGACATATGTGGTGATGTTCAAGGGAGTCAAAGGTGATGGAGTGGGGATGCCTGTTCCAGCCGAGATTTCTGAGGTGCTGACCAAATATGCGGATTTGATGCCTGATGAGCTGCCAAAGAAACTTCCACCAAGGCGTGCAGTGGACCATAGCATTGAGCTTGAACCAAGGAAGCAACCCCCGGCTAAAGCACCTTATCGATTTTCAGGGCTTGAGTTGGAGGAATTGAAACGACATCTAAAGGAGTTAGCTAATGCAAGTTTCATTAGACCTTCAAGGTCCCTTTATGGAGCTCCTGTATTGTTCCCTGGAAGAAGGGTTTGAATGAGCTACGTATGTGATGTGATTACCGTGCATTGAATAAGCAGACGGTAAGGAACAGGTATCCTTTGCCATTGGCTGTTGATTGCTTTGACAAGCTTGCGAAAGCCCGAGTGTTTTCCAAGCTGGACTTGAGGCATGGGTATTATCAGGTGCGGGTAGCTGAAGGAGACGAGAAGAAGACCACGATAGTAACAAGGTATGGTAGCTTTGAGTTCCTTGTTATGCCATTCGGGTTGTGTAATGCTCCTGCTACGTTTTGCACTTTGATGAATGATGTCCTACGACCATACTTGGATTCGTTCGTAGTAGTGTACTTGGACGATATAATGGTGTACAGTGACAACATGGAGGATCATAAGAAGCACTTAGCGATGGTGTTCAAGGCACTGAGGGAAAATCAGTTGTTCTTGAAAAAGTCTAAGTGTGTGTTTGCTCAGACCAAGATTCCGTTCCTTGGGCATATTGTTGGTCAAGGGTACATATGGATGGAGCCAAGCAGAGTGAAGGCGATCGAGGACTAGGTTGAACCGAAGAATGTCCATGAGATGAGGGTGTTCTTGGGCATGACCAACTACCAACAAAAGTTTGTAGAGGGGTACTCCAAGGTGACATCAGCACTGAGACCTATTGAAGAAAGACAAGAGGTGGTGTTGGACGGATAAATGTCAAAAGGCGTTTGATGACTTGAAGAAGAGGATGGTTACAGCACCGATACTGAAGTTGCTTGACTTCGAGAGAGCGTTTGAGGTACACACTGATGCTTCAGATTTTGCCATAGGAGGGGTTCTTATGCAAGATGGGAATCCGGTGGCATATGAGAGTCGGAAGTTGCAGGATAGAGAACGAAGGTATCCGGTTCATGAGAAGGAGATGACTGCAATCATTCACTGTATTCATGTGTGGAGGCATTACCTAATTGGGAAGCCATTTGTTGTCAAGACTAACAACATTGCAGCAAGTTATTTTGCATCACAACCGAAGCTTTCTGTGAAGCAAGCTCGTTGGCAGGACTTCTTGGTAGAATTCGACATGTCTATTGAGTATAGACCGGGAAGGCACAATGCGGTAGCAGATGCCCTTAGTAGGAAGGGACAACTTGCAGCATTGGAGGGTGAAGACCGGGCAACAAGTAGTAGGATTCGGGTTCAGATGTCAGAAGAGATGCAGAATAAGCTCAAGGAAAGTGTTGAAACTGATACTTTGGCGCAGAATATAGTGAAGCATATAAAGGAGGGGAAGACACGAAAGTTCTTTCTACGGGACGGGTTCTTATTCTTTGGAAATCGACTCTATGTTCCAAAGTCATCTGGACTCAGGAGGCGCCTTTTGAAGGAGTGCCACGATTCTCCGTGGGCTAGCCACCCAAGGCAACGTTGTTCTTCGGCATTGCTGGAGAGAGGATTCTTTTGGGAGAAGATGCAAGAGGATGTGGAGGAGTATGTACATACATGCATCATTTGTCAGCAGGACAAATCAGATACTCAGAGGCAAGGAGGACTATTGCAGCCTTTACCGATTCCTGAGAGGCCATGGATGAGTGTCTCGATGGACTTCATCACTCAGTTACCACAGGTTCAGGGGTATAATAGGATCATGGTCGTGGTTGATCGTTTTTCCAAGTATGTTGTCTTTGTTCCTACAAAGATGCCTTGTGGAGCCGAGCGGACTACGGAGTTGTTCTTTAAGAACATAGTGAAGTATTGGGGGGTGCCATTAAGCATTGTGTCGGATAGAGATCCGCATTTTATAGGCAGATTTTGGACCACATTATTCAAGTTAGTCGGGACAGAATTGTTGATGAGTTCGAGCTACCATCCGCAGACAGATGGATAGACCGAGAGGATCAACACATTGCTGGAGGATTACTTGAGACATTATGTGACGGCTGATCAAAAGAATTGGCATGAACTCTTGGATATTTCTCAGTTCAGCTACAATATTCAAAAGAGTTCTGCGACGGGGTATAGTCCATTTGAGTTGGTGAATGGGAAGATGTCGGTTGCACCGCATACCGTAGTAACAGGAGGTTTTTTGAGGAGTTCTCATGCGAAGAAGTTCATGAAGGCTTGGGATGAGACCTTAGAGTTGGCACGGTTGCGCTAGCACGAAGCTGCAAGGAGAAAGAAGAAATATGTTGATCAAGGGAGACGGGATGTGCACTTCAGTGTGGGAGATATGGTGTTTGTCAGGATTACCAGAGAGCAGTTTTAGCCAGCCAAGGGGACTGCGAGCAAACTGACACGGAAGTATGAGGGACCATTCCAAGTGAAGAAGAGAGTGGGGGAAGATGCTTATGAGCTGGAGCTTCCGCACCATATGCACATGAAGCATCCAGTTTTTCACATAAGTCAGTTTCAGAGATGCAGACTTGATGTTGATCATCTAGAGAGAGCTGAACCACCGAGAGGACCAGCCGAGATTCTGGACAAACCAGGATTGGAGTTGGATAATATATTGAGCTTCAAAACTACAGGGGTTGGTTGCCACATGAAACGGGAGTATCTTGTCAGATGGAAGAATGCACTGGAGGAAGAGAGCTGGGAATCGGAGGACTCGCTTAGGAGATGGAAGAAGAAGATTGCGAAGTATGAACGGAAGATACTGAGGCAGTCGAGATTGTCGAGGGTGACAATGATTTCGAGTAGGGGAGGATGGAACGCCTTACGGTTGTCAACAACCGGGCGTGCGCTCCACCCACTCCACAAAATCGACTAAGTCATGAAGAACAACCGCGAGCGACCAAAGGCAAGGCACATGTGCGGATAGAGTGGCGCTCGTGGGTTTATAGGGCGAGTCAAGGGGAGACTTGCGAACGAGCCGACCAAGGTGCGATGACGAACAAAGGGGAGAGCCGACCTTGTTATTATTTGTGGACGCATCGGTTGGGAGCTTGTGGAGGGGTTGGCCATGGGCGCGACCTCCACACGAAGGAGGCGTATAAACTATGCGATGGATTGGTCATTTTGGCCATCGCTCATCGCTCATCTTCCATCGCTCAACAAGAGGTGCGAGTAGGAGGCCGCAGCAAAGGGCGTAAGACATGTGCCCGCCTGTCGGGCGGAGTACACAGGCTGCACGAAGAGTTGGAGGGCGGTTGAAGGTGCGGGTGGAGGGCGTACTAAGGCGCCCACCCACCGGGCATTGTGAACGGGTTTGGATTGCAGTTGGCATGGGTGTGCACGAGTGCGCCCGCCTGTTCAGGCAAGGAAACTCGCATTGTGTACTTTGGTTAAGTCTTGGGTGAGACCACCGTGTGCTCTTGCACGGGTGGGCGCCCGACTTGGGTGAAACGTCGGTGGAGCCTAGCTCCCAACCATTGTGGAAAATATTCATATATATAATAAAAGAAGTTCTCTTGCATATGATTGTGCTCAAGCTGATGTTTTATCATGTTCTTATAATAATGGTTTCCGCACATTATGATGTTATTCATGTTTATAATGAATGTTGAAGGTGTAGTTCGTAAAGTAAGCTAACAATGAAAAATGTTAACTACTTAGGCGGTGCCGCACCCGGCCAATTTAACGAAAAAAGAATTGGGGGCGTGACAGTGGGGGTGTCATCCTCGACTCCGACACTACCCTCACCTACCTCCAGATGGCTGCCTACATAGCAATGAGGGACACTTTCATTACAGCTACCCAACATCTTCCCAGAGCCGAGGGGACCTCCCTCTTCGACACCTGCTACGATCTGTCGAACCAACATTCCGTCATGGTTCCCGGAGGGGACTTCCACTTCTCCAACGGGAAGACCTTATCTCTCCTGGCTAACAATTATGTGGTTCCAGTGGATAGCGTGGGTACTCATTTCTTTGCCTTTGTGCCCACCGACTCTGCTCTCTCTGTCATGGGGAATATTCAGCAGCAGCATATTGGGGTTTCCTACGATTCTACCAATGGTCGACTTGGCTTCGCTCTCGATCAGTGCTGATGCGGAATCTTCTGCTCTTGCTTATGTATATTATGGTCTATTTCCAAAGGAATTATAAATAATAATGGTCAACCTGGTACAATCACTGAATTGTAGAATTTGAAATATTTTAGATATTTGATCTATAGTACTTGGTTGGGAATAGACCAATGTAGGGCTTCATTCCATATTTCATGAGAATTAGTTCTAATCCTTGCAATATTCATTCTCTTCTTAGAAACATCTTTACATTTTCTTCTACAACATTTCTTTTTCCCCAAGAAAAATCATAATTTTCGTCGTTTAGTGAAAATTACATTTTTACATATGAACTTGCGTGCCAAAAAAATTGTAAGTAAAAATGGGGCTTATAAGCCCATATCATGTCCCATCATATAATATGTCAAAAGATAAATATGGATCATAAAAAATACATACAAATAGTCAAGCTATTCATGAGATAAATATTGAGAATCATGAGGCAATACCAAAAAACTGAAAGTTTTCAAAAAATTTGGTCATCCAACTACTCGCCTTTAGAGAAAGTTCTATGATAGTACTCTAGTGAATTTTCCACTAACTGCTCCTAAATATTCCAAGTCCCCATATCCTATTCTACACCAACCTTGGAAAGAAATTTGCAATAATGTCCCTTTCCATGTAAATGTGACAACATGTAATCTGATCAAAAGAAAACTTTAACCTGAAAAATTCATCAAAAAGCAAAAACATTGTGTGAGTGTGATACTTGTTAGTCTCATTGAGCTATTTAATAACAACCAAAGAGTCTCAAAAACATGAATCATTTTGCATCCCTTTTTAAAAGCAAACGATGATAATAACTTTAGACTAAGCATCTCTAAATAATTATTTGATCCCCTTCCCAACCCACTTGGAAGCCTAAATTAGTGATTTTCATATAGGTATAAAAGTATTCCACTACTAAACACACCCGTATCAAGGGACGCCCCATCAAAATAACCCCACCAGATAGAACGATCCACTTCTTCAACAATAATGTTCTAGGGTTTGTCTAATACAATATCATCAAGAATTAAGTCATATATGACAATGATTTGGCCAACCACTCTATCAGAGAAGAGAGACTAGGATTGAAAATGGCTTTATTTCTAGCTAGCCAAATGCCCCAACGAAAAATTGGAGGGAGGTTTCTATATTTTTTTGGGACTACATTTTCCCACCATGATTGTGAGGCATCTTTACACGAAGGACCCTACCATCTAAGATTTAAAGCTAAATGCAGGCTTATTGTGTTCCATACTATAGAGGAATAAGGAAATTCAAATAATAGATACAAATTTATCTCCTTTGTGTTTTTACAGAGAGCACACCAACTTGGCCCCATGAAACATATTTTCTATAAATTAGCCCCTGTGGGGGGCTTGCTTTCAAGAATAATCCATAGGAACAACTTTTCTTTTGTAGGGCATCACAACTTCCAAATTTTTCTTCACCACCACGCCACATTCTTCATCTCTCTATAAAAAATGATGTTCAGGTAACCCATCTTTGGAGAGTAATCCCCAGATGGAGCATGAACCCGCCATAAAGAATCTACGTGCTCATTGATTCTAACATGTGAGATATTGAGAGTGTTTGTATAATCCCACCAATGGGTTGTAAAAGCATTAGGCGAAGTTAATTGTGTAGCACTAGCCTATCCTTGACCCCATAAAGATGTGCTTTATGGATCCATGGATCCACCACCTTGATCAAGGTATACTTTCCATTGGCATTCAAAAATTCCACCAAGGCTAGAGGCAACAAGTAGTTTGCATTGCATCCAACCCATGGATCCCCTCCAATTCTAATTCTTTCACCAGATTTAACCCTCCAAGCTAGACCACTCTCAATCACATTGAAAGATTCCATAACTGCTTTCCAGACGACTCAAACATTCGACTTGGATTTATTTGGGAGTATGACCCATTTTTTAGTAGATAAGGGATATATATATTTCTTATTTACCACTTTGGCCCATAGGCTTACATAATCTATTAGCCTCCATCCTACCTATGCTGCTAAAGTTTTAGATATGCGGAATATATTTTTTAACCCCTCAGCCTCCCCATTTCTTAGGTAAAGTGATTTTGTCCCACCTTACCAAGGAAAAGTTAGCCCATCCTTTGAACCCTTCCATAAAAATCTAAAGCAGGATTGACGAATTAAATTGAGAATCAATTTTGGGATCAATGAAAGAGACATCCAAAATAAAAGAATGGCTTCCAAAATTAATTTTATAAGCGTAAGCCTTCCCACTCTAGAAAGCCATTGGAAGCTCCAAACTTGAGTGGCCTATCACACAAATAATATTCAATGGAAATGACAAATAAAATAATATTCACTACCGAGAATATTGGATCTCTCACTCAATGCATTAAATAGCTCTTTGTTGATTCAGTCGCCACAAATATAATCCTTTGCCCGACAATCCTTACAAACGAGGAGATGAGGCCTCGCTATGTCAATGTCAATCCCTAAATTATTTGTAAGGCAGAGGTAGCAAACTCACCCCTAATTTCTTGCATTTTCTAGTTAAACACCCTATTTGAGAATCTTTTCATTATTATTATAAAGTCAAAACTCTCTCAATTAATATGAAATCCTAGTCACCCACTTACACATTATTAGAATCACTTATCCTAACCTCCATAGGTTGTGGGATATCAAGAGATTTAACACATTCATAGAATCACTTATCCTAACCTCCATAGGTTGTTGTGGGAAATGAAGAGATTTAACAATAAATGCTCTTTGAAAATATATAATATTCTAGATTTTTTTTATATTTCAAGTATAAAATATTATGGCAATAGCTTTCGGAAGAAAGTGGATTTTTAAAATATCTAACACATTATTAGAATCACTTATCCTAACCTCCATAGGTTGTGGGATATCCAGAGATTTAACACATTCATAGAATCACTTATCCTAACCTCCATAGGTTGTTGTGGGAAATGAAGAGATTTAACAATAAATGCTCTTTGAAAATATATAATATTCTAGATTTTTTTTATATTTCAAGTATAAAATATTATGGCAATAGCTTTTGGAAGAAAGTGGATTTTTTAAATATCTAACACATTATTAGAATCACTTATCCTAACCTCCATAGGTTGTGGGATATCCAGAGATTTAACACATTCATAGAATCACTTATCCTAACCTCCATAGGTTGTTGTGGAAAATGAAGAGATTTAACAATAAATGCTCTTTGAAAATATATAATATTCTAGATTTTTTTTATATTTCAACTTTCCAGTATAAAATATTATGGCAATAGCTTTCGGAAGAAAGTGGATTTTTAAAATATCTAATAACATTTTTCTGTAGTTAAAATTAAATAATAAAAAATATAATATATTATTATATTTTAATATATAATTTATATTTTATAAATATAATATTTGAATGGGTTTAATAATTACAATGCATTAAATAGCTCTTAGTTTGTTCAGTCGCCACACATCTAACCCTCTGCCAGACGATCCTTACGAACGAGGAGATGACACCTCGCTACGTTGAGCTTTGCTTCTTCTGGAGCACTCTCGGGATGCTTTTGCTTGTCTAGTCTGCGCTCTCCTATGACCACAGCTGCGGGAGACCCATGAACCAATACAGCACCAAAGTCTCCTCCGCTGTCGGAGTTGAACACAAAAGAGCGTGGAAGGCGAGAGGGAGTGCGTGGAGGTTGGAAGTGGTGCACAAGGACACTCTGCTGCCCGCCAACGCTCGCCCATCGTTCGAGCAACGGTGGGAGGAGACGCGGAAGTGGGATGCCGCAAGAATTCGGGGACTGGAGCAGCAGATAGAGAGGAGATTGAACAAGTCGGCGGGAAGCTATGCAAAGGTGGCGGAAGATTTAGGGGCCGTTGTCGTGTCGGCGGTGGGGTTCGGCGAGTACTTCACGCGCATAGGCGTGGGAACGCCGGCGAGGGAGCAATACATGGTGATCAGCACGGACACCGACGTGACGTGGATTCAGTGCATGCCGTGTAGCAAGTGTTACTGGCAGATGAGTCCCTTTTTCTACCCCTACTCCTCCACTTCCTTCTCCGCTTTAAGCTGCTACTCCGACGCGTGCAGTCGGCTTGACAAACACGGCTGCTCTCCTGGCGGCGGCTGCACCTACAGCGTCGACTACGTGGACGGCCACTACACCAGTGGCGACATGGCCACTGAGACGCTGACATTCGACGACACCTATGTCCGTCGCGTGGCCATCGGCTGCGGCCGCTACAACTCCGGCCTCTTCGGAGGGGCAGCGGGGGTTCTGGGCCTCGGGGCCGGGCCACTATCTCTCCCCTCGCAGCTCGGGACACAGCTGGGGACACAGCTGGGCCACTATCTCTCCCCTAATCTCTTGCATTTTCTAGTTAAACACCCTGTTTGAGAATCTTTTCATTATTATTATAAAGTCAAAACTCTCTCAATTAATATGAAATCCTAGTCACCCACTTACACATTATTAGAATCACTTATCCTAACCTCCATAGGTTGTTGTGGAATATCAAGAGATTTTACACATTCATAGAATCACTTATCCTAGCATCCATAGGTTGTTGTGGGAAATGAAAAGATTTAACCATAAATGCTCTTTGAAAATATATAATATTCTAGATTTTTTTTATATTTCAAGTATAATATTAATGGCAATAGCTTTCAGAAGAAAGTGGATTTTTAAAATATCTAAATGCTCTTTGAAAATATATAATATTCTAGATTTTTTATATTTTTAAGTTAAATATTATGGCAAATCGCTTTCGGAAGAAAGGTGGATTTTTAAAATACTAATCATTTTCTGTAGTTAAAATTAAATATTAAAAATATAATATATTATTATATTTTAATATAAATTTATATTTTATAAATATAATATTTGAATGGGTTTAATAATTACAATGCATTAAATAGCTCTTAGTTTATTCAGTCGCCACACATCTAACCCTCTGCCAGACGATCCTTAGGAACGAGGAGGAGATGACACCTCGCTACGTTGAGCTTTGCTTCTTCTTGATCACTCTCGCGATGCTTTTGTTTCTCCAATCTGCGCTCTCCTATGACCACGGCTGCCCGAGAGCCATGAGCCCATACAGCACCAGAGTAAAGTCCGCTGTCGGAGTTGAACACAAAAGAGCGTGGAAGGCGAGAGGGAGTGCGTGGAGGTTGGAAGTGGTGCACAGGGACACTCTGCTGCCCGCCAACGCTCGTCCATCGTTCGAGCGACGGTGGGAGGAGAATCTTTTCATTATTATTATAAAGTCAAAACTCTCTCAATTAATATGAAATCCTAGTCACCCACTTACACATTATTAGAATCACTTATCCTAACCTCCATAGGTTGTTGTGGAATATCAAGAGATTTAACACATTCATAGAATCACTTATCCTAGCATCCATAGGTTGTTGTGCGAAATGAAGAGATTTAACCATAAATGCTCTTTGAAAATATATAATATTCTAGATTTTTTTTATATTTCAAGTATAAAATATTATGGCAATAGCTTTCGGAAGAAAGTGGATTTTTAAAATATCTAAATGATCTTTGAAAATATATAATATTCTAAATTTTTTTTATATTTCTAAGTATAAAATATTATGGCAATAGCTTTATGAGAAAGTGAATTTTAAAATATCTAAAATTTCTGTAGTTAAAAAAAATATATAAAAATATAATATATTATTATATTTTAATATAAATTTATATTTTATAAATATAATATTTGAATGGGTTTAATAATTACAATGCATTAAATAGCTCTTAGTTTATTCAGTCGCCACACATCTAACCCTCTGCCAGACGATCCTTAGGAACGAGGAGGAGATGACACCTCGCTACGTTGAGCTTTGCTTCTTCTTGATCACTCTCGCGATGCTTTTGTTTCTCCAGTCTGCGCTCTCCTATGAGCGCACCTGCGGGAAAGAAAAGCCCGTCTACAGCAACAGAGTCAACGGAGTTGAACACAAAAGAGCGTGGAAGGCGAGAGGGAGTGCGTGGATGTTGGAAGTGGTGCACAGGGACACTCTGTTGCCCGCCAACGCTCGCCCATCGTTAGAGCGACGGTGGGAGGAGACGCGCAAGCGGGATGCCGCAAGAATTCGGGGACTGGAGCAGCAGATAGAGAGGAGATTGAACAAGTCGGCGGGAAGCTATGCAAAGGTGGCGGAAGATTTAGGGGCCGGTGTCGTGTCGGGACTGACGATGGGGAGCGGCGAGTACTTCATGCGCATAGGCGTGGGAACGCCGCCAAGGGTGCAATATATGGTGATCGGCACAGGCACCGACGTGACGTGGCTTCAGTGCATGCCGTGTAGCAAGTGTTACCGGCAGAGGGATCCCATTTTCAACCCCTACTACTCCGCTTCCTTCTCCGCTTTAAGCTGCAACTCCGCCGCGTGCAGTCAGCTTGGCGTCCAAGGCTGCTCTCGTGGCGACGGCTGCAGCTACAGAGTCGACTCCCTGGACGGCTCCTACACCACTGGGGTCATGGCCACTGAGACGCTGACATTCGACGACTTATATGTCTATAACGTGGCCATCGGCTGCGGCCACTACAACACCGGCCTCTTCGTAGGGGCAGCGGGGATCAGGCCTGGAATTTCAAATTTCCTTTGCCCGTCAAATGAAAATTTAATGACGTTTTTATATTTTTCATGCCTTTCATTATACGTTCTATGTAAATTTGTGAGTGTGAACTTCCTCTTATAGGGCAACTTTCTTTCAAATACTCTTGCATCTCAACTTTCACTAATGTGTGTGAGAGTACCTTGTTTTTTCCTAAGTTTCTATGTAAATTTGTGAGTGTGAACTTCCTCTTATAGGGCAACTTTCTTTCAAATACTCTTGCATCTCAACTTTCACTAATGTGTGTGAGAGTGCCTTGTTTTTTCCTAAGTTACTATATGTGCTTAGAAATAATGGGATGGGCCGAAGGGACAGTATTAAGGATTGTCTTATAACAAAGCCACAATTTTGGCTGGAAAACAGCGCCAATCAAAATCTTAGACTACAGTGAAAATCAATTTATGTAAAAACACAAGTTTCAAACCAGAAAAGCTTCGAACCAGAGACAATGCATATCATGTGACTCGTGAAATCATGTTCCTCCCATAAATAACTCCCATATGAAGCTAAACACGGCCTTTGTACATCTCTAAAGACATGAAAGTGACCAATGTAAACACATTTAAAAGTAGAAAGTTTGTGTAATGTATCATTTGAAAACTAAAAGACAGCGAATGATTCAATTCAAATACATTGCCAAAAGACTAAAAAATACAATTCAAATAAGTGTTCCTACTTAAGTGCCACGTATGCAAATATGAAACAAAATCCAACCTATAAAACTTTAAATTAAATTTAAATCAAGAATTTTTAAATCCGCACTTTGCTAAAGTTTAAATTAAATTTTAATCCACACATCTTTGTCTAACGTTTAAATTAAATCTTAATCCACACATTTCAAAGAGTTGCAAATTAAATTCATACCCACACTTCGCAAAGATTCAAAATTAAAACTAACGATAAAAACAACAAAAAAATTCATCTCTGCTGTTTTCGAAAATCAGGGGAGGAGGACACTGTTTTCGAAGATCAGAGGAGAGGAGGAGATTGAGTCTGCAAATCAGAAAATTGGGGCAAAATAGTCCTCTGCTTAGGCGGTTCTTCCTTCCTCTGCTAAAAAAAAATATGTATTGCCCTGGAAAATAAGAAACCTGTACCTTGCCCTTAAAATTGAGTTACCTACCATTATTTAATTTTACAAAAAAATCACTTAAAATTTACACCAAATCCATCCTTTCTTCTCCATCTAGAATAATCTACGGAGCCACTGAGGTGAGGTTGACTGAGCCTGTACTCCCTTATGCCCCCTAAAATTTATGACGGGCAATCGAGATCTCTGAACGTCAAATTTACGGTTTGAGATTTTTTTTAACCGTCATTTTATACGTTTGAAAAAAAAATTGTGCCGTCAAATACGTTTAAAAATGGAAAAAACGTTCTGTGGAACGTCAAATTCCAGGCCTGGCGGGGATTCTGGGCCTCGGGGCCGGGCCGCTATCTCTCCCCTCGCAGCTCGGGACACAGCTGGATGGCGTATTTTCGTACTGCCTCGGTGACCGGTATTCCGGATCATCCGGCACGCTCGAATTCGGGGCGCGATCCGTTCCCGCGGATTCCTTCTTCACGCCCATGGCAAGAAACTCCCTTCTTCCTACCAACTATTATCTCTCGCTCACCGCCATCAGCGTCGGCTGCAAGTACCTCCCGAACGACGTCTTCTGCATCGACTACACCTCGGGCCGTGGGGGTGTCATCCTTGACGCCGGCACTACCCTCACCTACCTGCAGAGGCCTGCCTACGAGGCTGTGAAGGACACTTTCATTGCGGGTACCCTAAATCTTAAAAAAGCCCAGGGAACCTCCCTCTTCGAGACCTGCTACGATCTGTCGGACGAACCTTACGTCATGGTTCCGGAAGTGAACTTCCACTTCTCCGACGGGAATATCTTATCTCTCCCGACTAACAATTATGTGGTTCCAGTGGATAACATGGGTACTCATTGCTTCGCCTTTGCGCCCACCGACTCTGGTTTCTCTATCATGGGGAATATCCAGCAGCAGCATATTGGGGTTTCCTACGATACTTACAACGGTCAAATTGGCTTCGCCCTGGATCAGTGCTGATGCGGAATCTTCTGCTCTTGTTTATGTATATTATGGTCTATTTCCAAGGGAATTATAAATAATAATGGTCAACCTTGTACAATCAATGAATGGTAGAATTTGAAATATTTTAGATATTTGATCGATAGTATTAGCTGCTATTTATCAGATTTCAAAAAATATTATTCCAAAGTCTGCCTTCTGGACCATCCATCTCCGAAAATCCATATGAGATTATGGAGGTTTGCTATATGTAATTTTTACTGTGTTTTAATGTGAAAGTATTATTATAGGTTTGTTAGGGCAGGAATCTGATTATTAGAATACCATTTATTGATTATATTTAGATTGATTTTTGAAGAGTTTATTAGATTTTTATTTGGTTTAAAGAATTAAAATTTTGAATTTTTTATTATAATAATGTTATTATAATATAAAATTATTTTTAATTATATTAATAATAATAAATAATATAATCAATAATTTAAGATTTATTAATGAATTATATATGTTAATAATTTATGGTTTGGTATTTTGTTGTTATTTATTGGATTTCAAAAAATATTATAAAGTTTGTAATTCTGATTATTTATATTTAAAAATTTATATGAGATTATGGAGATTTGCTATATGTAATCATTTTACTTTATATATGTTTTAATGTGAAAGTATTCTTATATGTTTGTTATAGTAGGAGTTTGGCTATTAGATTACAATTTAATGATTACATTTGAAGTGATTTTTGAAGAGATTATTAGGTTTTTATTTGGTATATATAATTTATGATTTAAGGGAGTTGGTTTAGGGAAGTGAGATATTGTTAAATGAAGTATTTATTTTTCCAGTTTTATTACAATGAGATTATATATTTTTATGAAAATTTAGATATTATCAATAAAATTGTTACTAATATTTATTAAAATTTAGAAATTTCATATACCTTGAGTAAAGATATAAACACATTTAGTTAACATTTTAAAATTTTTAAAATGTTAACTAAATGTGTTTATGTCTTTACTCAAGGTATATGAAATTTTGGTACCCCCTTGTTGTCCAGGGTGATTGGGACAGAGCAATATTGTCTTCCCCACCCAGGTTCGAATTTCGCCATACATGATGGGTTGTTTATGCAACATATGTAAGACTCTTGTTGGGTTGCTGCTAGTGTGACTCAACGGATTGCACAGATATTGGTTGTACAAATAATGTAAATATTGTAATATACTACTTCTTCTATAGAGATCCCCTCGAAAAAACATTTTAAAATTTTTAAAATTCTATCATCTTAAAAAATGGTGTAGTGTTTAATATTATGTAGGAGATTTTGTCTTTTCTACCTTTATAAAAACACTAGCTCAAAGACCTCAACTTACTCTCCATATTTAAAAAATTATATTCAACCTTGACTCTGTTTATTTGAGATTTCAATTTGTAACAACATTAACATTTCATCTTGTAGTTTGATCGAACTTGATATGGCTCATAATGATCAATATGATATGGAATTGGTAAAATATAATTTTATTAGGTGGATGACATGACACTCAAAGATGAATAGCCTTGCAAATTATTAAAAAGTTTTTATTGGGCAGCGAGTGCAAGACTTTATGAGTAATGTGATTTTGATTGGTGTATAAAATTTATGATTGATGTGTTTTTATTGATATATAAAATTTCAAATTTTTTTGTTTTTTTTTTTTTTTATATGTATTTTTTAATGCAGTCAGTAAAGCATCTTTTTGGGATTGAACTTTTAATTACATTAATACACAAAAACTTGCCGACATGTTTTTATTTTTTTTTTGCCAATTATACTACTACTTACCAACTTCTTTCCTAAAATTTAATATATTATAATTTTGTATCTATAACATTTAACCTATTCTAAATTTTTAATGATTTTTTTTTGTAGTTAATCATTTTCATTTTTATAGTCCCACCGTGGGAGTCCGGTGGGACCGACACCTCTGTATCAATCATGGGGAATATTTAGCAACAGCATCATATTGGAGTTTCCTTCGATTCTACAACTCTCTCATTGGTTTTCCTCTCAATCACTGCTGATGCGGATTCTGCTTTCTGTATATGATGGTCTATTTCTCAAAGAAATTATGATGGTCAAGCTTGTACATTCAGTGAGTTGTAGAATTTGAAATATTTTAGATATTTGATTAATTGTACTTAAATTTTATTGATCAAATTTCCAAAATAATATATAAATATAAACAAAGGACGTTATGCTATTATGAAATATTGTTACATGCTTTTATGAAAGTTTGTTAATGTAATCTTGTTATTGCATATTTTAATGTAAAACTGTTATTATATGTTTGTTACAGCAAGAGTGTGATTATTAGATTACAATTTACTGATTATATATTTAGATTGATTTATAAAGTTTAAACAAAGGATGATATGTTATTATGGAAGTTTGTGTTTGGATTTTTTTTTTTTTAAACCATTTTTCTTAAAATTTAAAATATTCACATTTTATTATATATATTTTTTTAATATATTTATAATTATTTATACATTTTTTTATTGTTTAATAATGTTATATTTTATTTATAACAATATTTCTTTTTTAAATTTAAAATATTCAAATTTGAGTGAGTTGGCATATAGTGAGATGTGGATTAGGTGATGGTTAAAATTAGTTATCTAGTAGAGTGTGACTCTAATGTCCGTCAGTTAACTGATCTCAATTGATCTCTAGTTTTAGAATAAGGATATACTTGAGTTTAGTTGAGTATTTGAGTAGGCCATGCAATTCGAATTGCCTATTGAAATTAGATGAAAGCATAATTATAATTCATTATTGTACAAAAGATTTTGGTAGAGAAATCTTGTGTCTTTTGTGATCAATTTGCTCTCATTAGTAGTTGCAAGGTTTCAAGGAATTTCTACATGGTATCAGAGCAAAAAGCAAGATAGAGACTGAGTTCCTTGATCATATTCAAAGTACATTAAAAAGATCAGTTAGCGCAGGAATTCTACAAGTGTTGGAATCACATCATTCTCTGGTTTGAGGATAGAGCAAACCCTAGAAGGGACTTCAAAATTTTGTGCATGGAAGGGTAGAATGGAGGTTGTGTTCAATGTTTTAAAAATCGAAACCGGTGACCGGACCGATCCACCTAATAAACCGGGTTTTGAACCGGGACTGGTTAGGTCTAAACGAACCGATTTAAAAAAATACATTAAATAATTAATTTTTAATGACAAGAAACTAATTTTAAGATTTAAAACAATGATTCCAAGACAATGGAAACAAAAAGTGCAAGGTTTGCGCATCTATATACCATGTAAAGGTGAATATATCAAAATGGCCTCTAGAGTCCGAAAACAATACTCTAAGCTATGAGGTCACTAAACTACTACAAATCTATATATCAGTGATCAACAACATGATCACTCCTCATCATGATCAAACTCATCACCACTACTACACAAGAGATCATCAACATGAGCTACATAAATAATATGCCTCCGAATTTGAGGACTCCTAAAACTCCTCTACATTTTAGTAGTAGCAAAAATAGACATCAAAACTACAAATCATTGATCAACATGGTCACTCATGAAACTCATCATTGATTCAAGGCTACTGGAAATACATAGACATCATCAACAAGAGATACATGAACATCATATAGCTCAAAGTCTTCAGACTTGGATTGCTCAACCTTATAACATGATAGAAATTGAAAAGGTTTAACATGCATAACCAATGATTTTGGTTTGAGTGAAGGGTTCATCTCCTCAACCTTATAATGTGGTAGAAAAAGATTAGCATGCCTAACAAATTGTTTTCCTTTGAGTGAAGGTTGCATTCTTGTTAAGGCCATGGTAGAGGAGTTCAACAATCAGTACCACCAACATCTACAAAGTTCAAGAATCAATGCCACCATGATCAAGGTTCTTAAAGGGCTTCATGCTCTTGATCAAATTCCAATCTCATACCCTCACACATGATAGAATCAAATGGAAACATTGAAAACCCCCAAAGCATGAAATCCTGAAAACCATTAAGTATGCTGAATTTTGAGTGAAATCTAAAATTCTAGTTTCTGCATATGAAATCCAACGAGGTCGACATCACTCTCAAACATCCTGAGTCATTTCATGGTAATGTTAAAAATTTAAGTAAAAAGATGAAAATGAAAATTAAAGGAAATATCACTTTTACTTTAAGAATTTAACATTACCATTAATTACCAACATTGTTAGGATTGAGATGTGTCAGGAAAATGAGAGGGTAGGCATGTTTCTCTTGGAGGGACTATTTTTGGAGGAAAACAACCCCAAATTTCCCTCAAACCAGCTTCAAAACTCACAAAAATGCATTTTGTGGGGTTTATAGTTGCCCTGGCAATAAACCGACCAGTTTAGGACAAAACGGGTTGGTTTGACCACAAACCAGCCAAACCAGCCAGTTAGGACCAGTTAGGGCAAAACAAATGTGACATGAGGAGGTAAACCGGGGTTTTAAGTCGATTTGACCTGGTGGGCTTGCTAACCAGCCAGTTTGACTTATTACCGGTTTAGACCGGCTGGTTTTTAAAGCACTGGTTGTGTTAGATGATAATGGAGTTTTGGAATCATCAAGATTGATATTCCTCAATCTTTTGCATTATATTCACTACAATTGGCTCAATGGAAGAAGGACATTGCCAAAGCTAGGAGGATGATCCTAGAAGGAGTCAAAGAGCATATTGTTCCAAATTTGCATGGGCATTCAAGATGTGGAAGGCCCTTACTAATATGTTTTAAAGCAATAATGATGCTAGAAAACTCACTTTGAAGGACAAATTAAGGAACATTCGAATGGGAAAGAATGAGCCCATCGTTACATATCTATCTAGGTTTTCTCAAGTGAGGGATGACCTTGGAGGTGTTGGAGAGACAGTTCCACCAGCAAACCTTGTGAGCCTTACTCTTCTTGGGATTCCCAAATCTTGGCATAGTTTCCAAGTTGCAACGAATGGAAGAGATAAACTCCCTCATTGGGAGAGGTTGTGGTCAAATCTTGTGCAGGAAGAGATAAGGAGGAATACAAGGGATGGAGTCTTAGCTAGGACTAATGATGGGGAGAACTTTCTTTGGATGGAAATGGGACGAAAGCCCAAGGCAAGACTAAATATAGACATAATGGAGGAAAAAAAGAAGAAGAATCTTTGCAAGATAAAGTGTTTTCATTGTCATGAATTTGGACATTGTGCTACAAAATGTACAAACAAGAAATCCAACAAGCATGTTGTAGCAACAATAAGAGGTGAAGCATTCTCTTCTCAGTTTGAATTGTATTTCTCTTTGATAACTTACATGGAAAGATCAGTTCAAGGTAGTGTGTGGTATATTGATTCAGGGGCTTCATTCCATATGACAAGGAATACAGATTTATTCAATAGTTTGCAGGACAAAGACATGCAATTCCATATCGAGCTGTGAGATGATGGCAGATACATGACCAAAGGACTTGGTACAGTTAGCTTTAGGAGGGAGTCTAGATCTCATCTTCATCTTAAGAATGTGATGTATGTTCCAAGATTGAAGAAAAACCTTATATCAGTAGCATTCCTAGAAGACAAAGGGTATCATGTAGTATTCAATAAAGGGAAGGCCTACCTCAAGCATTTTGCTTCAAGACAAGTCAAGAATATTGGTGTAAGGATCAAGAACCTCTACAAATTGGAGGTTGATGCATGTGCAACCTTGAGCAGCAAGGAAAAGTTTTTTTAGGGTCGAGACGTTGCAGAGCTCTAGCACATGCACAAGGGACATCTACATCATAGAGCATTGAAGATACTTCAACAAATTTCCACTAGGATACCACAGTGCACCCTTCATCAGCATTATGTGTGCAAGGGATGCACCTTTGGAAAGTATGCCAAATCTTCCTATTAGGGCCAAGATAGAAAAGATGGAGTTGTTTTGGAGAGACTTCATTAAGATGTTTGTGGCCCCATCTCCACAGTTTCAATTACCAAACACAGGTACTATGTGATATTCATTGATGATTTTTCTCGTAAGTGTTGGATTTATTTCATGAAGAAGAAAGATAAGGTATATTCCAATTTTATGGAATTCGAGACCTTAGTGGAGAATGAGATAGGGAAGAAAATCAAGTCCATAAGGAGTGATAATGGAGGATAGTATGTATCCTAAGGGAGGTGTCATCAATTCAATGCATCTCCCACACGACAAGGTCTCATAGCACACACCATATGAGACGAATCATCAGGTAAATGCATCTACCAGACCATAAGGTCTCATAGCACACAATCTAAAGGAGAAATCACCAAATCAATGCATCTCCAAGGCCACAAGGTCTCACAGCAAACAACCTATGGGAGGAATCATCAAATCAATGCATCTCCCGGACCACAAGGTCTCACACCACACATACTATGGGAGGAATCATGATGTTATGTAATCAATGCTCCATCTCAAAGGGATTCTTATCCACTCTAATTTCTTCACATAAACATCAGCAACCAGTTCAACAACAAAAATGTAGCCATGGTGGATCTTAGTACTTTATCTAACATTTCAGCAAATAACAATATCCATATTGTTCATAAAGCTTTATCTAGAACTTCTCATAGAAGCAAATATTAGTAACCATAGTCAAATCCAAGAAAGAATAAGTGGCTTCTTATAGAAGAAAATATCAACAACTTGTTCATTAGTAAAAACAAAAGATCAAATAGATTAGCAACTAGCTTCACAAATCAACAACATTTCCAACTTCAATCATGATATATGTAGTTGGGTCATCCATGTCATTCATTACAATACAATTCTTCAGAATACACCCTATCAAGATAGAGTCGGTAATTCCATGAATCAGGTGGTTCAACAAGTTAAACAGAGGAATTTATCAGCAAAGTCTCATAGCTTCTTCAAATTTATCATTAATCAAGTGTTCATGGGCTCGCAATCCATCATGCCACAACCTGAGTAGGAATTTGTCATACTTCCAATCTTACAGTTCTTCAATCAAGTCCCTCTTACACTGAACAAAGAGGACCTTTGTCCTCGTCATATCATCAATACATAGTAGAAAAATCATGGGCTCAACTTCATCATATTAGATCAACGTCGTTCTTCAAGACTTTTAACCATCTTCATATTAGAGGTCACATAGATTATAAGTGTGCTTCAATCACTATAATCTTGTATTCTTGGCACAATTTTCTTCCGTCCATTTCCAATGATTGCCGCACCTTGGAAATCTTCATCATGTCCCTGCAATCTTTGCTAGGATGTCATGGAAAAACATATACAACCAAGCAAGATATTCAAAGACAAGAGGCTCATAATGTAACAAAAATGGAAATAATCAGGAGAGTATTTATCTCTTGAGTATGTATCAACTCCATAGTTATTCTCATCCATATCACCATCATCACGAAATCTGTTTTATCAAAGGATTACACATCATCAAGGAGTCTGCATCATCAACGAGTCCACATAATCATCAAGGAATCCACATCATCAACGAGTCTC
>APFE031466368.1:0-14390 GCA_000404065.3 Pinus taeda | reverse complement strand
TTTCCTCCTCCTATTTATATTCTATGTATAATAATTTCTTCTCAGCACACTTATGACCTTTAGTGCATTTTCTATTACAATTGTAACAAAGCCCTTTTTCTCTTTTTTCTTCCAATTGTTGTGGTGTAACCCTTGTAGGTTGTGGAAGGCTAGGAGAAATAGCACTTCCATCTTTATAGTTGTGAGGGGTAGACTTCCTTGTTGCCATAATTTTACTTTCCAATATGTAACAAAGCCCTTTTACTATTTGCAATTATTGTGGTGTTGCTCTAAAGAAGGTGTTCTTCTTTGTATCCTCATAATGTGCTATCATTTCCCCCGTGAAAATTGACAACATAACAAGTTTTTTACGAGAAAAAAGCCCTTTATACCATAAAAATTGATCCAGTTATAAATATGAAGATGCAATACATACCTTTTGTGACAGTGGTACACCATGTAGATCAAAATATTGCTCCATCTGATGTATCCAATTTACCGGATCCTTTCCATCAAACTTCCTCATCTTGCTTTTTCTTGATTTTAGGAGCTCGATCTTGAAATGAATGTAACTCTATATTTTCAGATCTTTAAGTTTTGAAATTGCGACCTGTGGTAGCCCTCTGTCTCCTATTTCCAATGCCACCAGTCTGATCCAAATTGGATTCTCCAAGGAAGAGTTATGCGAAATCTCCCACAGTGACTTGATTATAGACTAGTTCAGTAGAGCGAACTTGTACGACATGCCACGAGCCATTGTTTCAACCTTTAGCTCTAAAAAATATATAGAATAAACTACAGTCTATCCTCTTTTTGTACCTTCTTACAAAATTTCAATATAATGCTCAGAGAAAAAGTTATGACGATTTTCACCAGGTCACCTGTTTGGAATGTAATTTCGGAGTCTGCAAAAAGACCAACTTCCTCAGATCATATCTCCGCAAATATAGTGCAAAAAGATCTAAAATTCGGACCCAAGATTCAACACGATGTCTTCTCAACAGTTTTGATTTTAGCTTCTGAAACATCACAGAAAAAATGTTATAGCGAAAATGCCACAATGACGTGTTTGGAGCAGTGAAACCCTACAATCCAAAGCTCTGATACTAAATGTTATGAAACCAGCTCAAGAAAAGATAGAAAAGATAGATCAACGCCCTAGAATTTAGCCTCTTTGAGGGGGCAACCTCCTTTACATTACATAAATGAACAATTCTTGGATGATTCAAATGAAAATACCTCGTCTCTATATATAGGAGTCTAAGGGGTCGTAACATAATCAGAGCCTACATAACAATAATAATGTAAGGGCACAATAATAACAATAGTGGGCTTCTATGGGGAACAGTAGTAACAATATGGGCTCTACATGGGTACATCAATATAATAAGTGGGTTGTACTAATAACAATAAGGGGTTACACTAGTAGTATAGGGGCCTAACAAATAGGATTAGAAATCAACATCTACATTGAAATCAATGCATCTAGTGTAAGGTACTAAATAGGATTAGAAATTGACATCTACATTGAAATTGATGGGTCCATTGCAAATGATCAAATAGGATTAGAAATCAACATCTACATTAAAACCAATGCATCTAGTGCAAGCAATCAAATAGGAGTAGAAATCGACATCTACACTGAAATCAATGCATCAAGTGTAAGGTATTAAATAGGATTAGAAATTGACATCTACACCAAAATAAATGAATCTAGTGCAAGCGATCAAATAGGATTAGAAATAAACAACTACACTGAAATCAATACATCTATTTTAGAGAAAAACCAAAATATTGATGACATTCTAGATCTAACTTCTAGGTTTTTATTTTTCTATGTGTGTCTCTTTATTATGCCCTCTCTCTCCACCTTCTATTATATGTCTATCTACCTCCCTCTCTTCTTCTATCTCTCCCCCCTCCCTCTCTCCTTCCTCTCTCTATCTTTGCCTCTCCCCTCTCTCCCCCTGCCATCTATATTTATACCTCCCTCCATTTCTCCTTATTCGTCTCTCTATATCATCCCCCTAAACACATGTCAAACTCTCTCTCCCTCTCTCCATATCTATCTCTATTCCTCCCTCTCTCCATATCTATCTCTCTTCCTCCCCCCCCTATTTTCGTCTCTCTCTCTTATTCCCTCTCATCCCCTCCATCTATATTTATATATCCTTTGTCTCTCCTTCTTTACATCTCTATATCAACCTGCAAACATTCTCTCTCTCGATATCTATCTATCTATCTCTCCCTCTTCCTGTCACTCTATATATCTTTCCCTTACCTCTCTCCCTCTCTCTTCCCCGTCCATCTATATCTATATCTCCATTTTCACTATATTGCAACCCCTAAACATACACACTCTCTCTCTATATCTATCTATTTATTTTTAACCAAAATCTGGGAAAGATTTTGAATTTAAGTTGTTTAATATGTAGAATTGGAGTGCCCAAGGGATTTTATAGGGTTTTAAATCCATTTATGCATTCAAAAATGTATTTTAAGCAGCAAAAAAAATCACATTCTTGCTTTAAATTGTATCAATCATGAAAAAGGTTATTTTGTACTTAAACTACACCTAACTACCATATTGGGTTGGAAAGCACTTGCAATTATTCATGACTAGTGGTTTATAATTTTGGTGACTACATAGATGTGTTTATTTGAAAATAAGATTTCCAAAATTCTTGTTTAATCATTGTTAATTATTAAGTGAATGATAAACATTTAACCTCCATGGGATATATCACAATATTCATCCTAGTATTTACAAATCGCAAATAAAAGTTTAAGATTTATATCTTATGCTCTTTAAATTGATTTATTTTAAAAATATTCCATATCAACATATATGTGGTATCCATAAGTCATGGTATTGGCCCATGTTGTTATAACAAAGATTATTTATAAATTCATATTTTTATGGTAGAATTTGGAATTTTGATAGTAGAATTTGGTTGAATCATTATGGTTAAGAATATTGATACATGTTTTTTAAAATGTATATAGGTTTAACTCATATAATTCATTTTATAATTAACTAATGGAGTCATATAACACTCATCAAGTTACACTTTCTAAAGCATTTCATGTTAGGGAAAAACATAAAACTAACTAAACCATAGCTCTCAATCTACCAAGCAATTAAATAATCAAATTTCTTGGCTCTAAAAGTGGTATACAACTCAAGGGATTTAACTAGCAATTGCACCATATGTTGCAAAGGAAACACCGTAAGGCAATAGCATAGGAAATAACATAGAAGAATGAAGTACATTTTTTATGTAATTTTGTTTCTTTACTTCCATTTCTTTTTTTATCATATTTTATGTTTCAAAGAGATTCCAACCAATGCAATATTCCAAAATATGCTGAAAATGAAGGTAATGCACAACACCTTAACTCTAAAGGTTTTAAGAAATGATCTAAAACTTCACCAGAATGTATCAACCACTAGTCTCATCACACTAAAAATGTTGAAAGGGAAGAATATTATAAGAAATACATGTCATTGGATGATTAAATTTGCATGCCAGTCAAAACTTAGATATACCATATGATTAAACTTACATATACAAGAGATATTACAAGAAACACATGGAGTGTTTAGAAAGATAGGTGTGTCTAATGTTAAATTCTTAGGATTCTTTGGTGATTATTCATTAAATGTTGGGGAAATTTAGAAAAAACCATTTAATTGATTCTTATCTTTGAGGATGTGAAAATAATGGATTTTGTTGTTTAACTCAATATATTTCTTTATTGTCTATAAAGAACTCAAAAGATAATTTCCTTTCAAAAAAGTTATTCAATTAACTATTGCTTCTTAGATATGAAGAAATCAATGGTTCAGATGCAAATCCAAAAATAATAAACATAAACAGCTAGCTCTTAACTACAATGGCATCATCAAGTGCACACAATTTAACTATACAATTATTTACATGATATCCATATGCCTTTATAACATTGACATAGACTAATATTAAGTTAATCTAATATTGCATACAACTTGCTCAATACAACCAAATTAATAATAATGAGTGGCTTAAAAATCAAATATATCTTTATACAACTAACATGCCATTACTACCAATGATGTACCAATATTCCTTAACACAGCATTTTTAGATGTATAACTTTTTTGATGTCAAGTTTATTCATGGGACATAAACGAGTGCTAAGCCAAGTGCTTAGTTGTAACGAAGTGTGTCCTTAGGTGCACAAAGATAAGTCCAATGATTGTTTCTTTGAATTTTATAATATGTTTTTTTTCCAAAATTTTTAAAAGTTACCTCTATATAAATTTAAATTTTTCATTTTTTATAAAAATGATATTTTTTTCAAGTAATTAGGATGATAATCTACTAAATTAAAAAAAATTATGAATAAATTTAAACTTAAAAATACTCAAATTATATTACGTATCTCATTTTTTTGTTAGGTGTCTTGTCAAAGGAAACTTGCAGTGAAATTTGCCCATTTGTTGTTGTGGATATCAAGGAATAATATTTGATGTAAGTTAAGAAACTTACTCTGGGAAACATATCCCATAGTTCCTAAAATCTTAGTGGATATTTCACCATTCAACTTTTCAGAAGAAAGCTTTGCTAGCCCAACATGAGACAAGTTGG
Source organism: Pinus taeda (assembly GCA_000404065.3). Lineage (NCBI taxonomy): Eukaryota > Viridiplantae > Streptophyta > Pinopsida > Pinales > Pinaceae > Pinus > Pinus taeda. The sequence goes on along the minus strand of APFE031466368.1, from coordinate 9,780 downwards.
CATTGTAGTTTTTGTCAAGTAGGATGTTGTTGGCATTAAAATCTTGGTGTATTGCTCGTGGATTAATATGGTCATGAAGATATTCAAGACCTCTGGCCCCATCTAGAACTAATTCCATTCTTGTTCTACAATCTAACAACAATGGATTGCCTCGTGAACATGTAGAGACAATTAATGAAACAACCACCCTATTTTAAAATTGCAATGTTCCTAGCGCTCTTGTTGTTCATTATCACATTTTTAGTTTACAATCTTGAGGTACATATCAGACTCAGATTTAGATGGATCTAGACTAGTTATAAAACATCCCTCCCTAAAGGGCCTTGGTTTATTAGTGATGTTAATGAAATATTAGACCACCTACCATGGTTTTGTGGCATGTCCAACCTAAGAGTAGTTTTATTGCAGTTTTCCAAGGGTTCTATTGTGTCTGACCAGAGCTGAGAAATCCCAGGAACGAATAGTTATCCCTTAAGCCTGGCAGCGAAGCTAAAAAATCCCAATAAGGATAATGTGGGAAAAGTTTAGTGCAACACTTCTCCCTCAACCCTGGCAACTTAGCCAAAGAAAGTAGCCCAAAAAGTGTTATACAGTGCAACCCCCAACCTCAAGAGTGCTTATTACAGCAACTTGGAAATGAGAAAATAAAGCAATTATATCCCCAAACCCACCCACATATCAGAAGTTGATATTTCCAAACCCTATCGACACCTTACAAATCATATGCAAAAAAAGATTAGTAGAGAATTCTCACACTAGATACACATCATAAATTTTCTATATTCAAGCAATAATAGAAAGTTGTAATATTAAAATCATCCACAAGCCTCACCACCATGAAAACAAAAAGGATCCACAACATCTCATGTATTCTAGATCAAAACCTATGAAATCGAACGAGGTTGGAAATAATCCACTATCGTCATTGAATATCTGAAACTAAAAACAAGCAGATAACAATGAAAACCTTACACCTTAAGGAAATCCAAAACCCATGAACAAAAAACACTAAAAAACCCTCCATTTTTTGTGGCCAAAACACAAAACAATACAACAAATCTACTTCACCATGTACTTTCAGATTAAATTCCACAAACTACAATTAGAATACTATGAAACCAGCTCACAAAAAGATAGAAAAGATAGATCAACGACTTAGGAATCAACCTCTTTGAGGGGACAACCTCCTTTACATTACACAAATAAACAATTCTTAGATGATACAAATGAAAAAACCTCCTTTCTATATATATGAGTTTAAGGGATCACAATATAACGAAAGCCGACCTAACAATAATAATATAAGCACACAAAAATAACAATAGTGGGCTTCTATGGGGCACAATAATAACAATGTGGGGACAATAGCGGCACAACAATAAAAATAAGGGATACAATGAAAATAGTAATAGGGGAATCACTAGTATTATAGAGACCTAGCATGTCCCTCTCCTTCAAAAAAGTGTTGTCCTCAATGCTTGAGTAGTTTTGGATGCTTCTGTATAAAATTCTTATCCTCCCAAGTGGAATCTTAAATGGGTAAGTTCTTCCACTTGATGAGATACTATAAAATTGATCGATTTCGTAGCTATCAAGTTCTTGTTTCTTTGACTACTTCAGGTTCCAATACGATTTTTACTTCCTCATCAATTTTTGACAATATTGTTTGAATTGGGAGCTTGTCACCTATAACCTTCTTTAAGCATGACCCATGGAAAACTAGGTGCACTTGAGAAGCTGCAGGAAGCTCTAATTTGTATTCCATAGTACCTATCTTTTGCAACACCTTGTATAGACCATAATACTTTGCTAATAATTTATTATCCTTCTTAGCTTGCTTGACGGACATTTGTTTATATGGTTGTAGTCGTAGGAATACCCAATCACCTACATCAAAACTTCTTTAGCTACAATGTTGATCTGCATGTTGTTTCGTTCTATTATGTGCCAAGGTGAAGTTATCCTTTAAGAGTTGGAGAACTTTTTTCTGATGCTCAATGTGATATTCTATTGCTCGAACCTTAGAATTTTCTCTTAAATATGATGTGATGGATGGTGGATTATATCCATAAAGTGCCATAAATGGATTCATTTTTGTTGCAATATGGAAGGAAGTGTTATACCACCATTTAGCTAGAGGCAACTATTTGACCCAATGTGTCCGTTTATCAGATACAAATCAATGAAGATATCCTTCCAAACATTTTCTTACTATCTCCATTTTCCCATCAGATTGAGGATGATAATATGAGCTTTGAGCTAATTGAGTACCAAGACATGAAAATAATTATGTCCAAAAATTTCTAGTGAAAATGGGATCTATGTCACTTACAATAATATTTCAATTTCCATGTAGCTTTTGAATTGTTTCCATAAATGCAGTAGAAACTGTACTCGCTTTAAATGGATGAGATAATACACCAAAGTGTGCATACTTGGTAAGTCTATCAACTACCACGATGATAAAACTCTTTCTTTCAGACTTGGATAAACCTGTGATTAAATCCATTAAAACCTCCTCCCAACATTGGCTTGGAATGGATAAAGGTTGTAATAGAGCAGGGGTCTTAATTATTTCAAATTTATTTTGTTGCCAAACCAAACATTATGCCACAAACTTTTGAATATATGATTTGAGGCCATCCCAAAAAAATTCCTTCTTAACCCTATGGCAAGTTTTTAGAAATCTTGAATTCCCTCGTAAGGGAGAGGTGTGCCCTAAGAATATTTTGTTTGAGTTGAGAATTCTTACATAGGTATAATCAATCTTTCTACCATAATGAACCATTTTTCCAGCTAAATGTATCAGTGGTACTAGGATCTTTTTGTAACTTTTGAATGAGTGCCCACACTTCTTCATCATTCTTCCATTCATCGCTTGCTTCATTTATCCAATCTGGTTGGATAATAGAAATGGCGCAAAGAAATGCTTCCACATCCTCATCCTTTCTTGAGAATGCATCTGCCAGAACATTTTTCTTCCCTTTTTTGTAGATGATATCAAAGTCATAACCCAACATCTTTGTGACCCATTTTTGTTGTTCTTCTGAAGATAATATTTGTTGTAAAAAGTATTTAAGACTATCATGATCTGTTTTTACCTTGAAGTGTCTTCCCATTAGGTAGGGTCGCCATTTCTTAAGTGCATGTAGTATTTCCAACATTTCCTTCTCATAAATAACTTTGTATAAATACTTTCCTTTGATTGGATTACTTTTGAAAGAAATGTGTTTTTCTTCTTGCATTAAAACAACGCCAATTCCATTTCCTGAGGCATCACATTCCACAATAAATGTTTTTGTGAAGTCTGGTGTAGCTAAGACTGGTGCTTGTTATGTTGCCTCTTTAAGATGTTCAAAGGCCTTCGTTGCTTTTGGAGTCCATGAAAATGCATCTTCCTTCAATAATGTTGTTTGAGGTGCTGCTATTCTCCCATAATTCTTAACAAACTTGCGACAATACCCTGTCAACTAGAGAAATCATTGTAGGTACTTTATGGATGTGGGGTGTTACACAAAAATATCGTCACCATGATTATTTGTAGTCAATATGAGTCTATCATCACTTATACTAGCCTCCTAAGCACGTCTCAGACCTTAGCTCTTCATGTCAAGCTTTGCAAATGAGAGAAAGACATTGAAAATCAATATTACTCTGGTTCCACACTTTCTCCTACTTTTAACTGTGGTCCCGCACCTTTTGTTCATATTACCTGCGTACCTGCACGCTTTGTCTGTAAAGGGGTGGGTGCGCACCCCTGTAAAAGTCAAAAAGGCGCAAGTTTATCCTAAAAACTCACTTTTGGGTTAATTCTAGATGTTTCTAGAAGGATTTTGACGTGGATTATTCACTCCAAGGTGGTTCATGCATCCCAAAAGAGAAGGAGCTAATCCATTGATAGGAGGAGCTATCCCTTTGAAAGAGGACCTAGTAACTTCCCTCCATTGCACTATAAATTAAGGCATTGGGTCAGTTGTTGGGGAGGTTAGAAGTTGAACATTTTGAGGGTAAATGTTGATGGAATAGGGACTTCCTAGTTAAACTTGAGAGGAGAGATCACATACCTTTTGGTTTCATTGGGAAGTGAGTGAAACTTGTTAAAGTAGAGGAGACTTCTTGTCGGACCCTGGGAGGAGCTTGTACAGCATCAAGGCACAGGTTGTAAAGTTCTTCTTCATTTGAATTAATACAATCAGATTCATTTTTCTCAACAAATTGTCCTTATGTGGTTTGTTTCATGATCTCCTTGATCATTATGATGAATATGCTTTATGATATTGGCTTTTCAGGTGCTATTTAATTTGTTTGCTTGTTTGTTTTTGCAGACTTACACTTCAAGGAAGCTCATTTGGAGCGAGGGAGCGAGGCTTCCACAAACTTGCATTGGATCCAAGGTAGGCCTAAAACAATTGTTTGCCTTTGTTTTGATTTCATATTTAGAGAAAGATAGTTTTTGATTGGCTTGCTTGTCACTAGATATCTTTAGATACTAGGAAGGTCGATCTTGTCCGCAACCTTGACTCATTCCATGTGACATGGGGATTTTCCATTTCTTAATGGTTTTAATTTTATTAGGGTCTACCTTAACACCTTCATGAGATACAATATGACCCAGAAATTCCACCTCTTGTACTCCAAAGAAACATTTGGAGACTTTTGCATATAATTGTTTCCCCTCCAATACTTTGAGCACCCTGTCAACATGTTGAACATGATCTTTCCAAGACTTTCTGTAGATTAATATATCATCAAAAGATACTAACACAAATTTTCTAAGGAAGGGTTTGAAAATGGAATTTGTCAAACCTTGAAATGTAGAAGGTGCATTGGTAAGGCCAAAAGGCATGACCAAAAATTCATAATGACCCTCATGAGTTCTAAATGTTGTTTTTAGAATATATTCAATCTTCAATCTGATTTGATGATATCCTGAATGAAGATCCAATGTGGTGAAGTAAATTGATCCATGTAATTCATCCAATAATTCATCAATGACAAGAATGGGAAATTTATCTTTAATAGTGAGCTTGTTGAGCTCCCTATAATCTAGACACATGTGCCATGATCCATCCTTCTTTCGAACTAATACCACTCGGGTAGAGAAAGAACTTTCACTAAGTTGAATTATACGAATCTCTAGCATTTATGCAACCACATGTTAAATTTCACTCTTTTGGGCATAGGGATATCTGTAAGGCCTAATGTTTAGAGGAACACTTCCTGAAATAAAATGAATAGCATGATCATGATCATGAATAGGTGGAAGGCCTTTGCAAGTCTCAAATAGCTTGGAATGATTGTAAAAGACTTTTTGGAGATCTTGAGAAATGGATGATTTTGATGTGGGAAACTCTAGTGGACATAATTGTGCAATTATGCCTCATTGTTCTTTCCTTAGAAGATTTTTCATTCTATTAGAGTTGATTATCCTTCCTATATTCCCTGCAATACCCCTTAATTCAACTTGCTTTCCTTCTAAAGAAAATTTCATGAAAAGTTCTTGAAAATTAAAATCTATTGTACCCAAGGATTGTAGCCATTAGACTCTTAGTACAACATCAACACCACCCATTGGAATGGAAAGAATTGGGCTATTCAATACATATTCTCCCAATGATATCTTGATATTATGGCACTTTCCTAAGCAAGTTATGGTTCCTCCACTTGCAACCATCACTACACTCTAGTGCTAGATATAGGAAGCAATTCAATTCCTTGGCTATCTTACAATGAATAAAATTATGGGTACTTGCTGAACCAATCAATGTTGTTACCTTTTTCTTCTTGATATGCCCTTCTATCTCAATAGTTTTAGGAGTGGTAATTCTAGCCAATGCATTACAAGATATGGTCATATTCATTTCTTCTTCTCTAGGATTTGTTCCTGGTGTATATCCTCTTCTTTTGACATTTCTTGTTCATTTTCTTCCTCCTCTTCACAATCTATGTAAAATAATTTCTTCTCAGCACACTTATGACCATTAGTGTATTTTCTATCACAACTATAACAAATCCCTTTTGCTCTTTTTTCTTCTAATTGTTGTGGTGTCAACCTTGTAGGTTGTAGATGGCTAGGGGCAACAACACTTCCATCTTTATGATTATGAGTCACAGGCTTCCTTGTTGCTATAATTTTGCTTTACATTTTTCTTGCCAACCTGAATGCCTTCTCCAATGAATCAGGTTCCCAAAGGAAAACCTCATGTTGGATTTTATCCTTTAAATTCCCTATGAAAATGTCATTCCTATGGTCCTCTAGAATATCTTTTACCCTTATATTCAATTTTTTGGAAGTCCTCAATATGCTTCATCATTCAACCCTTTTGTTTCAGATTTATCAATTTGCTAAAAAAAGTGTTGCTTTGTGTATCCTCATAATGTGCTATCATTTCATCCATAAAAATAGCCCAAGTGACAATTTGTTTACTAGAGCAAAGTCATTGATACCATACAAACTGATTTGGTTCCAAAAATAAAGTTGCAATGCATACCTTTTGCATGTTTTTGAAATTATGGAAATCAAAAAATTGCTCCATCTATAGTATCCATGTTGCGGGATCATTGTCATCACACTTCCCCATATAGATCTTTGGAACATGGTGGTTCTTTGATCCAAAGTTAGAATCTATGAAATCATGATTAACATTTATCTTTTCCTCATGATGATTTTCCTTTACTACCTTTTCGCCATTAGTAAGCATTTCTTGTAGAAATTTTGTCAAATATTACATCTTAGCTTCCACATCTTTCTTTAAATCATCCAACTTCGCTTCCATGCCTTTCTTTAAATCATCCATCTTAGCTTCCACGCCATCCATCTTAGCTTCCACGTCACTCATCTTAGCTTCTACGCCTTTCTTTAAACCATCCATCTTAGCTTCCATCCCATACATCTTAGCTTAATCGTCTTTCTTTAAACCATCCATCTTAGCTTCTGTTACTTTTTGTGTGAGTGAACTTGTTGCACTTGGTCTTGTAATTTTGATATATCATGTTGCATTTCTTCCTCTTCTTCATGAGTAATGCTAGAACTTCTAGGTTTCTTACTAGGCGTTTCCATTTTCTTTCTTTTGGCCATCAATTACTAACAATAATGTTTTACTATGCCCTTTTAATTCCTTCAAACCAATTCTTCAAACCAAAATTATGCAAAAAATTAAAAAACACGACACACCCTTTTTCACTTTGTAGGAGCTCAAAATTGAAACGACTGTAACTCTATAATTTCGGATCTCCAAGTCCTGAAATTATGACCTATAGTATCCCTCTGTGCCCTCTTTCCAACACCACTAGTCTGATCGAAATTGGATTCTCCATGAAAGAGTTATGCTTCACCTCCCACGATGTCCTGCTTATATACGTTTTTTAGTAGGGTAAACTTGTAATGTTCCACGTGTTCCTATTTCGAAAGACCAATACAAAAACAAGTAAAGTTTGTCCTCTTTCTATAGTTTCTTATGAAATTTAAATCTGATGCTTATAGAGAAATTTATGACGAGTTTCCCAAGATCACATGTTTAGAATGTAATTCGGGAGTCTGCAAAAACCCTAAATTCCTCAGATTATATCTCGTAAAATATAGTGAGACAATATCTGAAATTCGGACCTGAGCTTCACCAAGATTGCAGCTCAAATGGGTTTTAATTTCATAGATTGAACCTTCGTAGAGAACAAATTATAGAAAAACTTCCACGATTTTCTGTTTGAGATGAAATTATGGAGCTTACAAATACCCTAACTTCCTCAGATCATAGCTCCGAACATATAGTGATATAAGATCTGAAATTTGGACCCGACGTTTACACTGATTTCTTCCCAAATGGGTTTCTTTTTTTAGCTTCTGAAACTTCATAGCGAAAAATTTATAGGGAAAATTCCACGATGACCTATTTGGAATAGAGAAACCCAAGAATCCAAAACTCTAATACCAAATGTTATGAAACCAACTCACAACAAGATTGAAAAGATAGATCAACAACTTAGAAATCAGCCTCTTCAAGGGGGAAACCTCCTTTACATTACACAAATGAACAATTCTTGGATTATACAAATGAAAAAAACCTCCTTTCTATATATAGGAGTCTAAGGGGTTGAAATATAACCAAAGCCGACCTAACAATAATAATATAAGGGCACAAAAAAAAAAAAACCAAAAATAACAATAGTGGGCTTCCTTATGGGGCATAATAATAACAATATGGGGACAATAGGAGCACAACAATAACAATAAGGGATACAATGACAATAGTAATGGGGGAATCACTAGTATTAGAGGGAACTAACATAGAATCATGCTGAGATAGCACTTGGAAGTACATAAAAAATGCCTATTAAATTATAAAGGAATTCAATCAAAAGGGCAGATCCAAAATGACAAAAGCATTAAAATATTTCATGGACAACAAGTAGAGATTAAACCCCAAGTATTAGACTTCTACAGATATATACTCGCTTTCAAACTCTCATTCACATTTCCTTAAGAATATTCCATAGATGTGCAAACAAACAAGCCTTGAATACAAAATCATTCCCCAAATCCCTCCCCTCAAACAACACATATGCCCTTTGATTGTGGATTCTGCTCCCACTATGTACTATGAAGAAAAAGCAATGCAGGTGGCACTTCCGGAATGGTTCTCATGCGTGAAAACCATGGAGGAAGAGCATTACTTCCTTTGCAGAGTAGATGGTCTTCTAGGCTACCATTACCCATATATTAATATACCAAACAACCATGCTCAAGGAATGCTCCAAACAAAAGTACCATGTGAAGGTGATGAACTCAGCTCAAAATATTAGTCTAACCAATTTAGGAAAAGAGAAAAACCCAACCGAAGATTTCATAAAAAAATATAAAAACCCAAGTACTAACCCATAGGAAGGGTTCTTGGCACGCTTCTAACTACACACAATTCTAATTCTTCCAAAACATAAATAAATAACTGAGGAGGCCTCCTAACCATCCAAACCATAGAAAGAATCCAAACAAACTTGAAATTAAGAATCTGTGGCAACTTTCTTGCATAGTAGCATAGTAATACCCTGCAAAACACCTTGCAAAACGAAACATTCCCTAGAATAAGATATAACGCTCTTGCAGAAGAAGACAAAACATTGCTTGCAAATCTTTAGAAGAAGAAAGATTATTCTTGCATATTCTGGCATGTGAAAATATCAGCCGGAGATACATCTAATAATAATAAAAGGAAAAAATTGATCGCAAATGTCAGTCTTGAAACCAACGTGTCGAAAAACATAATGGGAGTTGCCTGTCAAAACAAATAAATGATATGGGAGTTCAGTCAATTAGTTCGAACTCTACTAAAAATCTCAATCTGACCAATTTAGGAAAAGAGAAAACCCCAACCAAAGATTTTAGAACCAAATAAAATACCCAATATTAACCCACAGGAAGATTGTATGCTCGCTTCTAGCCCCACGTGAATTCTAATGCCTCCAAAACATATATAAATAACTGAGTACGGCTCCTGAGCATCCAAAACATAGAAAGAATCCAAAAAAACTTGAAATTAAGAATCTGTGGCAAATTTCTTGCATAGTAGCAGAGTAACACCCTACAAAACACCATGCAAAACAGAACATTCATTAGAAGAAGATGGAACATTTTTGTAGAATAAGATAAAACATTCGTTGCAAAAATTTAGAAGAAGATAGATCATTCTTACATATTCTGGCAAGCAAAAATCTCAGCGGGAGATAGATTTGATACTAATAAAAGGAAAAAACTGATCAAAAAGGTCAGTCTTGAACCCAACGTGT
>APFE031466364.1:0-17425 GCA_000404065.3 Pinus taeda | reverse complement strand
AATGGAGAAATCGTCCTAGAACATTGCAGGACACAAGAACAGGTTGCAGACATCTTGACAAAGCCATTGGACCAGAAAAGCTTTGAATTTTTGAGGAAGTGTCTGGGTATGACCGAATGCCCAGTAGTTGAAATTAAAGGGGAGTGTTGGAGACGGTAATTTCCCCTGTGCGCGCAGGAGGCCAGCAGCAGGTAAGGCGCCCGGTCAGCAGTCAACGGCCACCCCGAAACCACCGATGCAAACTTAAAACCGGCAGGATCATATCGCACCGCCTTTCAGCGAAAGGCAGTTTCCGTGCATCGAGCTTCGATGCAATTGGGAGCTGACAACTTTCCAGCAAGTGATGCTGGCCTGACATCAGCATGTCCCATCCGTCGGAAGGTAACTTCTGGTCCTCTTAGCCCGTCCGATATCCGTCTGATCATGAGGTCTCTCTCTCCGCCGTTTGATCTCGTGGAAGTTGTCCGCCGTTTAAAATCTTCATGGTACGCGTACGGGGCCTGTCAAAATTAATGCAGCATGGACAATACATAATCGACCATGCCTTATGATAATGGAATGCCATAGGTTTGGTAATGTGCCTTTAATTTTTTCATACGGCGAATTTAACTGGAGTATGGGCGCGCGATAAAACAAAGTATAACATAAGTTTTTTATATATATGTTTTAAAAAAAAAAAAGAAGTGTGTTGACCCTGTTTTTGTTACGAAAAAAAGGCACGCACGGGGACTGTATTTGTGGTAATTTTGCATATGTAAAAAAAAGGTGAGACAGGGGGTCCGCGATATATGGAAAAAATTTGTGAATCTCACACAGTGAGATATGAAATGTGATTTTCGCAACAGCGAATGAAAAATATACAGAGGGTGAATTTTGTATTACAGGGAATGCACAGAAGTGCATAAATATCTTGGGTCTGTAATGTAAAAGTGATTTTTATGCAGCAGAGTAAATTTTGTTTTGTAATGTAAGATTGCACAGCAGTGCAGGAGGAGAAAGTAAATGAAACCAGTGGCTTGTTTTGTTCCAAATCCATGAGTTGTTTCACACAGGTGAAAAGGTAAATCTGTAACTCTCTGTAAGTTTGTTTTTCACACAGCAGTGAATGTAAATGAAATATTTACACACAGTGGTGTAAAATTTCATAGGAGGCAGAGTAAGTTTTGTGTAAATGTTTTGGTGAATCCCTCTGAGTGAAAGAGGATGAATATGTAAGTGTTTTGTTTTATGAATAGAAATCATTTTATGGTGGTGAAATACTCTGTCCTCTGTAATTAATTTTAAAAGACTTCTCTGTGTAAAAGATCTTGGAGCAAAGGAAACAGAGCATAGCCTCTGTGTTTTATATTGTATGGTTTTGGTATTTTCCCATCCCAAACATAGAAGCAAAAAATAACCAACATTTTTGTAGACCCCATCTATCAAGCACTGCGGGAGATTTTGTATTGGTGCCACGACCCAGAGTCTGCCAAGAATTATGTTCTGGATCAGAGATGCGATGGTTACCATAAGACGAAATACATTCTGGACACCATTGAATGTTACTTACCTGAATCCTTTGCGGCTATTCAAAACCTGTGTACAAATATAAGCAGGAGGATAAGCAGGCGTTCGTTACGGTTAGATAATAACAGAGCTAGGGCGTGTCTATTAGGTATATACTAGGGCTTCTGCATAGGGCAAGGAAGCGAGGGCTTTTGCCATTTTGACAGATTACAGTTCCCCTAGTTCTTAGTAGCTGGTTATGAGGCAACCGGTTTTGAGTAGATGTGGTTTCTAATGCGTAAATTATTAAAATCGATGAGATGAATCATTGTTTTGGATATTTTGTTTTCACTCTAAATTGTTGTTGGATATTTCGTTTCTTTTCTCCAATCTTGCCACAAAATACTTATGATATGAAGGTTGCAGTGGGATTGGAATATTGATTGAATGAAGATATTCCATATATCTTTCTGAAAACCTAGATCTGATGTGCCACGTATATTGCTCTTTTCTACATTCTTGCTCTTTTCTACATTCTTACAAATAATATCTCCTTTTTTACATTGTTACAAAGAATCTGCCAATTTGGAAATACATCTTGAAGCACTGATACATGTTTTATCATAGCATTTTGGATAGCCAACAAGGGATTCCCCTCCCATTTTTAAATGAAATGGCCTCTTTTCTAATATTTTGTTTATTTTAAACTTTTGTTATTTTGTTTTATAACTTGGGTTGAGGATTAACTTTTGGAAACATTGTTTTTATTTTCTAGGATTGAGATTTAGAGCGTCTAGGGCTTTAGGGTTTATTGATATAAACCATCAATTTTTTGAAAGATTGGTGGGAAGGATGTTAATTATGTCTTACTCTCTTTGGAACCTATCATAACTTACCTTAAGTTGTGTCACTATTTCAACAAATTCAACAATTCAATGCTTAATTATATATATCATGTTTGAGATCCATTGTTACCTATTTAGTTTATTATAACTATGTTTTAGGGAAATTATGAAGAAATAATGTTGTTATTTGCATGACATTGATTTTTAAATCAACATTGATTGATTGCATCTTTCTTTATTGTGTTAGTCATGTTTATATATTTATTCCATGATACTTTTTTATGTCAAAAGTCTGAAATGATAATGTTGATTTGTCCATTACTTAGGTCTAAATTTTTAGAAAGAAGTTTTAGAATTTAGGTCATTGTAGTAAGTGCTTTATGTATCAAGTGGGACTAATAGTTTCACTGTAATAATTTATGTGTTTACATAGTCTCTTATGGATTGTTTGCTAAATTGTTTTGCCCTATAAGTGCTAAAAGACTTACTATTTCATATAAATTGTTAAGGTTACTTAAATTTTTCCTTGCCTAGTTAGTTTTAGGTGATTACATATATCTGCATTGAATTTATTCTTGATGTGAAATTTGAAAGCAAGTTTAGATGATTTTGTGTTTTTTTAAGGATGAACCCATGTGTAGTTTACAAAGTTTCATATTAAGAGTTATAAAGATTTACATTATAATTCTATATATTTTTTAAATTTAGTTATTTAGGTAGTATTATGAATATTCAGTTTTATACAAGCAAAATATAATGCCTTATTATTATCACCAGTTTCATTCCTTTTGTATCATATTTATTGTTCAATTTTTATATTATTTATTGTAATTTAGTATTTTACATTAATTACTAACTGTATTATTGTATTAAGTCATATTAATTACTTAACTTGTATATTAGGTATAGTAACACAAAACATTAGCTCTAGGTGTACATACATATATAACTTTAGGATAATTTTAAACCCATCTAGAGTGATTATTCAGACTACTTAGGCTATGTGAAGAACTTCAATCCAAGCCACTTCCCCTTATTGACATATGGTCTAAGAGGCCTGCCAACAAATGGCTCTATGAGGGAAATCCAACTTTAAGTGGCTAAGGGTAATCATAAAAGGAAAATTTTTCACTCTACTGGTGTTACACTAGAAGTCACTCAAACCCTACCATTGTTCAAGCTGCCTCTAGTTCTCAACCTGAGCATATTCCTAAACACACAACCAACGAACCCACAAATTCAATCCATTCTCAAATTCGATCTGAAATTTTTAAGTGACTCCAAATATCATAAGTTCTCTCAAGAACTCAAGTTAGATTGGAGTGATTGAGGTCTATTGAAAGACATTTGTCCCAATGTTTCATTACACCTATTGATCACCACTAGGAAGAAGCTACATTACACTCAGGCATTTCTCAAACTATGATTACCCCTAATGACAAATCATATGATATCCCCTGTTAGAATTGACCTCAATTAATCATTTTTTTAACCACCTACTAGTGAATCTATCCAACCTTCTCTGTCAAGGGGGTTAGGTTCACCTCCTTCTCCACCTAGAGCATCCCCATCCTCTTTAACTAAGGATTCATCTAGTGAAGAAGTCTCTTCATCGGTTGATTCACTTATTCTTAGAATTCTCCACATACGGCTAATTAGCAAGGAAATAACCTTGCTGCTCCATGGCCCAAACAAGATGTCATGGTTGTTTTTGGTGTGCAAAAAATGTTACCAAATAGCCCTCACAAATTCCTCACATAGGGCTATTTGGTAATGTTACTCAACAAAAGATCACATAAAGAATTTTGTGCTAGCCATTAGGGATAAGAGTGTGCACCATGATAGGTTATTTCCATAAAATTTGGAGGAAAAAGTTACAACATGATATTTTATACAACCCCCTCAAAGTATTAAGTCTCAGCATAATTTGAAATTTTCTTCTTAGAAAATTTTGGGGACTACAAAACTCCACAGGTATTAGTCATCGAGCTATCTAATGTGAAGATGGAAAGTAAGGAAATAATAAAAGATTTTAATATGAGCTTCCTTACATTGAAAATAAAGATTCTTTAGGATTCCATTCCTACTGAAAACTTGGTATTTCTTATTATGTTCATACTCTGTCTACTTGAATGTTATGTGTGTAAAAAGGGCCTAAACTGCCACTTTTCAAACATTTGACGAAGCTTTGTTTATTGAGAACAATATATATTAGAGAACTTTTGAGGTCAAAATGGATTTCAAAACGAAAGTGTATAACAAAATGTAGATTTATAAGAAGTAATAGGATTAATAGGATTCAATATGATGATGTCAACCATGGGGATCATTCACTATTTTTGGAGTAAAAAAGTAAAAACATAAAAAAAATAAAAAAATAAAAAATAAAGACATTGCTAGAGATGCCGCAAGAGAGTTCGGCAACTGACTTCACAGTTTGCAAGATTTAAATTGGAGCATATATATTCTCAAGATAATTATGACCCGCGTTCCCTAGTCGGGGTAGGGTTTCACACTACTTTTGCAGATTGTTTTAATGCCCGAGAAACCTGTACATATTTTATTTACCACAGTTAGAACAAAATGAATAATTGGTCTTATTATCTATTTGAATTGAATAATATTTTTATTTTGAAAATAAGAAATGATTTAAGTATGAGCAGATCTTGTAACTTCTTAGGGAAGGAAGTTGACAAAAAAGAGTGGCTGGAAAAAACCTAACTACCTCCACTAACTTTGCAAGGCTTCCAAAGAAAAGGAAGTAGGGGGTAGGAAAAATTTTATTGTAATGACAAGCTGTAAAGGGAAAACTTGCTACATCTGGTGATGACCATATAGCATGAGCGCTAAGTGCCAACAACTTGAAGAAGAGAGAAGGTCTTGTGAGCAAGCTAGGGGGTAGATTTGGTCCCCAAAGACAATGTGACAGACGGTAGGATTGACTAGGAGTGGAACCCACAGGTGACCTCTACCATTGGAGTTGCTAAACACAAATGGGTAGCAACAAAATTTGAAGGATAAAACATGAGAGTACATTTTTTATTAAAAAGAGATATACATTTATAGTACATAGTTTGACCGTTGGGTTTCACATCCCAAGGTATCTTGGACTTATTTTTGTTTATTCGGCTTCCACACTAACCCATTGAGGATTAGTTATCCAACATTTCCCTCTTAATCCGAAGGGTTATGTATGAGTCCAAGAAGAGAGCTGTAATACAAAATGTGCCAAAATGCATGGCACCACTAGGCTAAATGTACTCTCTCAAATGTTGGTATAAAGGGTGATGGTTTAAGGATGATCACCAACACTCGAACGCTTAGTGAAGTTCCTTGAACTCTTCCACAACTAGCAAGAAGCTTAAGTCTTCTGCTAGAGGAAGTGCTCCTATTGTTTTGAAGAGGGAAACCTTCAACCAATAAAGGGAGGTCTCACCCCACATAAAAGGGAGAACTTGAACCTAAAAATGGAAGTCTCAACCTGTGATGGTTTAAGGATGACCAACAATTCTGGAATGCTTAATGCAATTCCTAGAACTCTTATAAAACTAGCAAGAAGCTGAAGTCTTCTGCTAGAGGAAGTGTCCCCAATTTTGTTCCTGGAATTCTTCCAAAGCTGGCAAGAAGCTAAAGTCTTCTGCTAGAGGAAGTGTCCCAAATTGCCAATTGAAGGGATGCTCAGGGGCATCTTTGTTTATGGCTACAACTCTAAATCTCGTATGGCAGATTGTGGCTCAGGCTCACTTGATGTGACTTTGAAGCTTGTAGATGACCATCATTTCCCCCTGTCAAATACAAGGTGAGATGATGGAGAAAACTCAACTGCAAGACTGTTCAATACTCTGGAACAAGTTCTAACATGTGATTGGAATATCTTCTTGGTTGTTGATGCCCATTGCCAAGAAGTGATCCATCGAAGATGAATCTTTGTTCTTGTAGGACGTTTGTTTTTGAAGCATCTATTTGAAGAATGGGTGGATTTATGACAATGCTTACATGGATGAAGATCAAAACAGTGATCTTTCAAATGGCCAACTCAGTCACAATGTTGGCATTTCACAATTTGTTGTTGTTGTTGTTGTTGTTAGAAGAGAAGTAGAATCTGGAACAATTGGATGTGAATTGTCATGAGGAGCAGGTGAACTGTCATGAATGAATCCAGCACTCTGAATCTGAATGGGCTTTGAGTAGTCTGGAATATGAAAGGACATGTCCTTTTCATATCCAAGACCATTTCTGTGCTTGTTGTGGACAAGTTGTTCCCAAGGTCTCATGATGGGCTTCGGAAGTGCAAACTGAGTTTCTCCATCTGCATGTACAATTGCTACTTTATGGGAGTCTATTTCAATCTTTTGAATAGAAACAGGTTCAGAATAGCTCATATATTTTAATTCTTCTTGTTGTAGCTATGGTTCGAGTTGCAAAAGATCAATTTTCCCTTGTGCATTTTGTAGACGGACGTGAATGTATGTGAGATAAACTTTGCTAATTTTTAATGTATCATGAGTAGTAAACAATATTAGAGTTTTGAGGAACTCTAATACTTCATTGATTCTGGCCATTTTTTTTTCAATGTCAGAATTACACCTTAAAAACTGATCACAACTACTACTCAATGTAGAAAAGTAATACCCACTCACAATACACAACAATATCCTTTATAAATGTGCAACAAATGATCAGTGTGCAACCAGAAAACACCAATTACAATCCATATAAAAATAAGATGATGAAGCTATGTTGCTGTTGAAGACCTTAAATTTGAGGCTTATGATGATATCATTGAAATTGTGTATTTGATAATGATCAGTACAATATATGAGTATTTGATATCAGTACACTTGAATGCGAAAACATTGTATCAAAGGTGAAGTGATTGTTCCAACTACAGAGTTATAGTGTACTGCTACAAGAACACTGTGACAAGGCTATGCTCAAATGCAACTGTAAAACCTTGCTTACTATACCAATGCAACCTGATTATTCCTTAATTACTTTAACTAGACATCATCGATATATATGTGGCATCTCTGTTCTTGAGAAACCCTTGCCTTTTCATGGCATCAATAGACGAAACCTTCACCAATCTTTCCTCAATCCTCTTGTCTTATTGAAGGAGAAGGGAATTTAAATCTTCGAAAACAAAAACTACTACAAAACGTACCTTGTTAGTTTTAAGAGCACTTGATTTGACCAACTTCCATACAATATTCTTCTCTATAGTGTCATTGTAATGAGCCAATTTTTGACTTCTGCTTAAATGATAGTAAAGTTGGTCTCAGCCAAGGTCGGCTTCATTTTGTTAGGCACTGTAACAAGTATATATATAGACTTTCTGAAACCTCCACTGTAACAATCTAGGTCTCAACAAACTCCGCACATTTCATAAATGAAGACATTCAAGTCTGCTAGACATTAGAGACTTTCAAGGCCGCAATGTGCAATTTTTCCTTGAGTCCATATGAATTGACATTTAAACACTGAATTTTCATCTTACATCATGAAATGCCCATTTTGGTATTATGCACCTAAAAATTCCAAAGAGGATTCTAAATCCTTGAAGTATTGACATTAACAAAAAAATGGTGTTAAAGGATAACTTGATGGAGTTAGTTTAGATGGGCAAACAATACTACATTAGCCATGGTCTCCTCTCATTTTTTGTTGCTAGAAAGAAACAAAAGAAATGATGATTCGAATACGTCCACGACGAAACCCATGATGTTCAAGAATTGAAGAAAACCTACGAGGGAAAACTCTACAACTTTCACTCAAAAATAATGATGCCCATTCATTTCTTTAATATCTATAGGAGTGGAAGCCATGACATTAGCATCATGCTATAGGAGTGAGTCAAATAAGTGAGAAGTTTCACCTCGCTGTCGAGAATTCTGAGATGCTAATGTATAGTTCTAAATACGTGATTAATTGCTAGAAGGGGCTTTGATATATCATCCATACAAACAAGATATTCCAGCAAGGCACTCTTCAAAAGCATAGGCTCCAAATATTTGTGTACTCATCTTCCTTTTTTCGTAGTGACTGTACAATGTTTTCTTGACAAGTAGATACAACAATGAGTCTCAAATCTGATACATATAGGCTCAGTAAATGTCATAGTTCATACAGCGGTCAGCTACAACCCAAATGCTCACGAAGTCGTCCCCCAAGACTCACTGAATGTGAAGAAATATTATAAGGAATGCTCAACCCATGTACACGAGTGTAAATATATTTGAGGAAAAGTCCATGGCCCACTAAAATCTTCTGAACTCAACCAACATAAATTGATCCTCCATTTGATAATAAAGACCCCATCCTCTAACACCAAACTAATCCTCCAAGAGCGATAGAACTTCAATCAATGTGCAGACCTCTCTGACAGTGGAAAACTCGACCCTTTGGTAAGCAAAACTCAGACTATAGAAAATGATGGCACCAATGGAATAGAGGGCGACCTTCTTGGACTGGAAAATTTGAGCCAATAAATTACAGGAATACTCTGCTCTTTTCTGAATGAAAAATCGGCTTCTTCCTTGGCACAGTAATTTCTAAAGATGCTCACACAATTCGGCCTTCAAAAACATCTTGGTATCGCTGGATAGCCGAAACTTCAACCTCTTGCAATGAGGAAATTTGCCCACCTGCAATGACAAATTCTCTCCATAATACTAAGGCTCCTTTGGAATCAAACTCAGTTAGATCTTCATAAATAACATGATGAAGGGAATATTGATGTGTTATGCATATAATGTTCTGTTCTAACAAATGCTATAATAATGGAGCAGTGTTCAAATAAACCCGGAGCTGCGTTCAGTGTTCAAGGTAGAGAGCCCAGAGAAAATACCAGGTCAGGGGTGTTAGTTCTAAAATATGGGAAAAACAGGAAAATAGGTAGAAAAACTGATATAAGGAGTTACAACCAATTTTAGGAATGGTAAAAATAGGGTTGTAGAAATCACAGAGGTTGTAGCTAGAATTTAGCTGAGAAAATATTTATGAAATGCAGAAGTCATGATAGAAATAACCTCCACAAGAAGGTCATAAAACAAATGGCTCAAATTAATTATGCAGGGTAGGAATACGCCCTACTCTGATACCATGTTAAACACACATGAGCAACAACATAATCTGAAGGATAAAAACATGAGAGTACATTTTTTATTAACAAGAGATATACATTTATAGTACATAGTTTGACTGTTGGGTTTCACATCACAAGGTCTCTTGGACTTCTTTTTGTCTATTCGGCTTCCACACTAACCCATTGAGGATTAGGTGTCCAACAGGAGTTCCTTAAAAGCAACTCAGGTATGAGGTACCTTCAGAAAATTATACTGTTGCACCAAACTGAATTAGGTGTCTTCTATTGTGAATAAAAAGGGGTAGAGGCCTAATGCTAAGGTGATAGTTGAAAAAGTTAATAGTAGGTTTCAGTTGCATTTTATTTACTCATAACAGGAAAACTTAAATATAGTGATCTTTATAGATAAACTAGTAAACTGTAACTATGAGAAACACGACATTCTCCTAAAAAACTGGAATATACTATTTGCATAAATATAATCTTTACAGTTCTATTAACACAAGAAGAATGACTATCGTAGAAATGGAGTAAGCAGAACCTGGACATGTATTGTTAAATGCAGAGAAAAATTGATTGATGTAGGATTATTGTAGAGTTTCAACTCTATAGCAGTCTTAAATACAAGAAGAAAAAGAAAGAATTTATTGTAAAATACTGCAAAAGGAACCTGGAGTTAATCTTCTCTCACTCTGCGAAACTTTAAATAATTTAGGAAAATAATAAGAACTGGAGATGTCGTTATTTCAAAGAGAACAAGCATAGAAGAGGTCGTTAAAGCAAGGGTTTAGGGATAGAAACCCTAAGGCAGACCTGGCTAGATTTCTAGGAATGGAATGTCAATTAACAATTCCAAATCCTACCTGGTCTTCCTAAACCCTGCGAGGTATTGAAACCCCTTGCCATTAATTTTTATTGAACCAATGAATGAGTTAACTAAAGCTCTAGATTAATCAGAATAGGGAAACAATTACATCGTAACAATGTAAGACACAATACCAAGCAACTTCGACACAGAAATGAATAAATAGTATGAATTTTAAAAGAAAACTCTAAATCGAGTTTCCCACAGTGATCCCTCCTCAGAAAAACGAAACTGGAAACTTAAGAACAAATCAGCATGTGTGAATTCGATAAGCCACATCACAAACCATTAAAACATAGACCCAAACACAAATTGCTTCCATATAATTCATAAGTTTTTACACATTAAACCATACATTGATATCATCAAACCAGACATTGATATATAACTTGAGAAAAGTGGAATCTGTTACATAGATGAACATTTCAGCTACAAGCCCAAGAAACTAGAATAAAACTTGGGCAACATATCTTAGTTCTGATAAATGTAAACCCCAATGATAAACACATAAATTAACATATAAACAATATCAGTGCTACCATAAAATCAGGACCCACAGCTGATAGGAAAACCATCGTTTCATATCAAGGAAATGTACAAGTAAACCCCTCAGAACAGCGATGGGTATTTCACCTATCACACTTAAAACCTTAAACCTTTAACCATGCAATGTCTGCAATAATTTTCAACAGGTAAGAAAAGCTTAATTCTCAGAGAGCCAAAGCTCTAGCCACAAGTAATCTAGGGGTGTCTCCCCTTAGGCAAACAAGCACCAGGCTGAAGTGGAATCTTACCCAGAGGCTCTCGGAGACAAAAAATTGAGAAGAATCTCTCCATTGGGAAAAGCAGAGAACCCTGAACCAGGATTCGAGCTTCCTAAAAGTCAAACCAAACCACAAATGTTGATTAGAAACAAGGCAACAAAATTTCAACATATAAATCAACTGCAAAGGAATTATAATAGAGATTGCTTTGGTAATTTAGCTCACCCAATGAATACCCGCCAAAAAACAGACCATGACCCTATGTTTGCGAATTCTTCCCACATAGTAGCTCTGATTTGATAGGCCGAACAGGTCTGCAAGAGGAGATACAGAACCAAAGCAAGCTCTGAAGAAGGATGCAGAGAAATGAAACATCGTCTTCGCAAACCAGAGAAGTGAATAACCCCAAAGGCAGTCCAACTGTTGGATTGTGAACCAGACTCTACACTGTCAATGAGATGGGAGTCCCGAGTTGTGCAATCGCGGTAGGACGGCCTGCCTGTGCCACGTACCAGCACAGAGTAGGGGAATTAATGATAGGATAAACATCAAAACCATAGCAATAAGATGTAGTTTAGTAAGCCATGTGACTAAGGCAGTATGAGCATGGAACAGTAGGAGGATGGATGGAAGTCGCGTGGCGCAGAAAACATTTAATATAGTCCACCTCAACATGAACACTTAAACAAAAATTAAGGATTTCAGCCAAACCTTTAATCAGAGATCTGATATCATGGATACAATGGTACCTAACTCATTAATATAAAAGTACATAGCTATGTCAACTCGAAATTAGGAGCGTAATGATGCAAACCTTGTATATAATTTTTTTTTATTATTTTTATATGTAATGTGGAGGAGTCGTTACAAGTGGTATTAAAGCCAAGGTTACAAAAATGTGGCCTCTAGAAAATATATGAAATGGGAATAAACAAATCATGTGTTATCTATTTTTCAAAAAAAAAAGTTATTGTGTTAACCTTTTGTTTTTACCTGTGTTAAGCTCAGGAAACAGATGAAAACAGATTATGAGGAGAACAGACAGTGTTCCACACAGGATTGTGATGGTTCAGGGACCTGCAACAGGCCCTGAAACTAATCTTAAGATATGGGTGCAACTAGGAGAGGAGGCCCACAACACTAATCTTGTGATATTGGAGATAGTTTAGGAATTAAAGAATGAGATGGCCGACCTGTGGGAGGACAATGTGAGATTAACTATGGAATAGGAAAAAATCATGAAAAGCCTGTCTAACAACCAGAATTAGCACCAGCCGAACCCCAGCCCTGAGTAGCTATGAATGGCAGAAGAACAAGGCTACCACACGGATTAGGAAAAGTCAAAAGGAAGGGAAGAGAATTGAGAAGAAAAGTCAGATAATGCCTCTGAGCACCCGACATTGAAAAGGCAGTGAATAGAATTACAAGGGGAGTTCCGAAAAATAAAACTGCCACACTTCAATGGAAAGCTAGAGGAGAACGCTGAGGCTTGGTTGATTAACATGAACAAATATTTTCAATTGTATGAATACAGTCACAATCTCAAGGCGTGGTTGTAGAGCCTCTAACTTACACCTCATCATCCACTATTACCTACTGTTTTTCATCACTTACCTATCTCTTTTGCCTCATTTTCAATGTAAAACCACCCAGATCATTACATTAGATGTCATTAAGCATGATCAAGTGAGCTTTGCCAATGTGTGACTGTTTTGTTTAGATTTTGACATATTTACAGGCATTCCGCAGCCATCTGCCGATTCCACAGCCATCTGTTGATTTTGCAGCCATGTGGTGATCCCGCAGCCTTTTTGTTAATCTCAAGGTTCCACGTGTCATTTTGCCAAATGAGCCACATGGGAACTTAGGAATCAAGGTGCTCGAGGTTCCTATGCTATTTGTTCAGCCATCCACGTCATCTGTACCTCCAGTCAACAAGGGTCAAGTTACGGTCAACAAAGGCAGCTTAACGGTGATGCGTAAGCTGTTGGGTCACGTCAGTTCAGACGGTGACTTGTCCGTGTTACGAAGGTTGTGGAAGACATAATCCAACTCTGGATTCAATGCCCATAACGACCACAACCTCCAGCTCATCCACGCAGGCTTATGACATGTTATTTAACCTTAATTACGCATGACAGTTAGTTATTTTTCAGTTTTAGCTGTACGCATTAGGATATCATTCAGATGCCTATAAAAACTTGCGTCTGCGTACGCTTATATAAATTTTTAATTTCTGTGTTTTATGAACTTGTTATAATTTTAGTGCATTCCCAGACTCTGTTTTAATAGTGTTGTTCCAGCACTCTTGATTGTAATTTTCTGCACATGGAGTAATAGAAGCAGTGTTGTTCTGAAGTTTTCAATACTTTGAGTCTTCTTTGGGTTATATGAATGAAGGGCCCCTGTTCATGTGAGCCTTGTATAGTATTTTATGTTCAGCATTTCCTTATTTTCATTCCGCATTTCCTTTTCTTGACATATGTACAACGTAATTTACTTTCATGTTATTTCATTTCCAGCCTTTATTTTAAGCTGATCAGCATTGTTCTTTTGCAGGTTTTTAACCCGGGATTGCTTGTGTGTTTATGTATTTTCTTTATGTCTAGTGGTAGTTTCAGTTGACAGATTCAAAGTTTTTGCCTTTACTTTATTTTCATAGCTGATTTTTAGCTTTATTTCTCAAATCTATCTGCTAACATATGAATGGTCTCTTTATTATAAATTGTCTATCTTTTAGAGATCAGAATACTAATAACTTGCAGCCGACTTTGGGTACTTTTTAGACTAATATTTAACTACTTTATAATCGTGCTTTACACAGTACTATGTGTTAGAGGCAGAGAGTTAGAAAGAGAAAAACATTATAACTAGTCTTTAAAGTAGATTTTTCTCATTCTTTATCATTTCTTAGACTTATCTTTAGCTACTTCCTAATCGTTTCTTACACAGTACTATGTGTTAGAGGCAGAGAGTTAGGAAGAGATAAACATTATCATTGGTCTTTTAAGTGATTTTCTTACCTTTTATTTGCAGCATCATGAATGGTGTCTAATGCCATTAGAAAGTGGTTCTTTCCTTTCAGTTCATTTTAATTCATTTATTTCCTTCAAGTTTTCCTTTTCAGCAAGTAGTTAGAAACCACTAATCACACACCTTCACTCATCTAGAATTCACCTTACACACACCATCACTCATCTGTTTATAAATACATCACTCCATCTTAGGAAGATAAAATAATCACAAACAACACCCCCAAACGACAAAAAGCTTTAAGAGGTTGCTTAAGTAAATATAGTACACCTTCACTTCATCAGCTTACGAGCCCCGGGTTGACAATTAATGATATCAATTTAGGAATACTAAATTGACCAAACATTTTGGCGCCGTTGCCGGGGAAGTGAAATTAAGTAGCCATAGTCTTAAAAAAAAAAAACAACATAAGATTTCAAGGAAAGAAGTCGATAACCTATCAAAGTATGCTCTCCTCTTGCACTGCAAAGTGATCTGGAGGATCAGAAAAGAGAAGTTATTGATTTAGTAGTTTCTTGAGTATGCTCTCTTCTTGCACCTAGAGTGAACTGGAAGATCAGAAAAAGAACTATTAAACTTGACTTGAAGAAAATAAAAAAAATGACATGCATAGAGCTAGAGATTCTAGAGGAAGGTTTTTAGCTAGAGCTCGAGGTTCAATTTTTACAAGTCCATCTGCTCCAAGGGATAGACAAGAGACACCTCCCTTATCTCCAACCGACACTCCTAGTCCTAGAATTCCTAGAATTCAAGAGCCAAGAGTTGACTCTCCTACACCTTCTATTTAATTTGAACCAGGAAGAGACTCTTCCCTTTCTCCTACAGAAAGAGCAATTGTAATTGAGGAAGTAGAATCGTCTGAGGAAGAAGGAGAAATCTCTTCTCGTTCCTTTTGTAGAAGAACAAGAATATTTTGAAATCCCTAGGAGAACCATCATGGCAGAGGAAGAAGTAGGTGGTAGAGGTAGACGTAG
Organism: Pinus taeda; assembly: GCA_000404065.3. Lineage (NCBI taxonomy): Eukaryota > Viridiplantae > Streptophyta > Pinopsida > Pinales > Pinaceae > Pinus > Pinus taeda. Next base: position 2,375 of record APFE031466364.1, on the reverse strand, counting down.
AGGAGGAAGAGGAGGAAACCATGGAGGAGGTAGAGGTCCCATTGGATGAGGAAATAGAGATGGGGATAACTCATTTGGGTTTCCTATCCTTGATGAGGATTCCCGAGTCACCATGAAAAACATATCACCATCTGTCCTCCCTAACTTCCATGGGTTAAGATCTGATGACCCTGAAACATTTTTATTTGAGTTTGAAGTGGTGTGTTGAACTTATGACTATCTGGATGACTCCCAGAAACTCAAATTGTTCCCTTCAACACTGAAGGATCAAGCCTTGAAATGGTTCATGGGGTTACGTACTCAATCCATTAGGACTTTGGGATGAAATGAAACAAACCATTTTGGATAGATATTTGGACTATTGTATGCCTACTAATCACAAGGACGAGGTTTTTAAAATGATACAAAGAGAAGATGAGAGCTTAGAAGATTTACTTGAAAGATTTCAATATAACTTGAAAAGAGCAAAAATGAGTACCTTGGATGATGAGACCTTAAAAGCCCTCTTATTAAAAGCCATTAGGGATGAATGGATAGATATCTTAAACATGATGGGGAAAGGGGATATTTCTCAACTTCCACTCAGTGATATAGCAGAACTCTGTATCCATCTCTCAAGAGGCAAATCAAAAACTCAAAAAGGGCCTAGAGATCCTTCTCTCCTTAGGGCAAATAAATCTGCAACAGGATCAGTGAGTAGGGCTGAAATCGGCAGTATGCTTGATGAATTTAAGACTGATATCTTAGGGAATCTTAGTGAACAACTAGATACCTTTAAGATCCATAATAAACAGAAAGTAGAAACTGAGGCCTTAGCCATCTTTTGTTCAAAATGTAGAAAAAAACATGCTCTAAGGGAATGCCCCTTGGAAGCACAAGTTGTGGAAACATGTGTAATTTTCTCAAAAACTCATGAGACCAAGGATTGTCCTTCAATTCCTGGCCTCAAAGCAGTCTTTCAAGAAGATCCAAGTACGCTTGAATCTCTTTGTTTTATTGCAAGGAGACCTTGGCAAGGACAACCGAATCAAGGGTTTAACAACTCTATGAATTCTCAATCCCAACCAAATTGGAATCCTTGGCAACAACCTTGGCCTCAAACTCAAAATGCTTTTCAAGCATGGTTGCAAAGCATGCAAAATCCTTATGGGAGATTTGCCCAATTCTATCAATATCCTCCATCCTTTCAGAATGAGCAAGCTCCCCAATTTCCAAATCAAGGTCAACAGCTATCATTGCCATACCCTCAACAACAACAACCACCTCCACAAAATCAAAATTCTCAACTCTCCCAGCAGAAGTCAAATCAACTTCCCTCTCAGCCATTACCCAATCCAAATAATAGGAATCCTCAAAATGCTTATATGATGGAAGGTCAACCATTTCCTACCTATATGGTTGTTCCTCTCAATGAAGTACAACTCAGATCAGGTAGAATCCTAGATCAACCTTCCACAAGTGTTCAACAACCAAGCATTTCCGAGGAAGAATCTCTCAAATTCAATAAGGGTTCTGAAGTATCCCTTCAGAACCCAAACATTCAAGAAAAAGAAAAAGAATCAACTCCCATAGTTGAGCAACCTACATCTTCAACTACACCTCTTTTTCCTGAAAGATTGCAAATTGACAAAGGAGTGGAGAAGCAAATTTGGTTGCCTGACTATAGTTTTCTAGATGAATTGAAAAATGTGTCTGTATCAAGATCCCCTTGTTACAAGCCATTAAGGAAATTCCCATTCTATCAAAGACAATAAAGGAGTTGAGTTTGAAGAAAACAGGAAAAAGAACCAAAGATACCAAAAGGATACATCTAGTTGGAAAAATTGCAGACATAATGATGGGTAAGATTACCATGCAAAAATATGTGGATCCTAGTAGCCCTATTGTCAAAACTCATATTAATGGGGTTGAAATCCCAAATACTTTGATTGACTTAGGAGCTGCGATCAACATTATGAGTAAACAGACCATGGATCAGTTAAAGCTTCCTAACCTTCTCTTTACGCCTACTTTGCTGCAACTTGCAGATCGTTCAATCATTAAACCTGATGGTGTATTGGAAGACATTCCAGTCTCTCTAGACTCTTGGGAGTATCCAGTTGATTTTATGATTTTAACTCCCAAGAACAATCTAGGAGGACATCCTCTTATTTTAGGAAGACCTTGGCTGGCCACAGCTGATGCTTTCATAAGCTGTAGGTCTGGAGACATGTATATATCAGATGGTAATTCTACCAAGAAATTCAATTTGTATCCTCCCACAAAGGCAATAACAGAAATAGGAGAAGATGAGTGGGTTAATGATGAGGATACTATTCAACCTGTTCTAACCATCTCTGAAATTAGTGAGGATAGTCAAATTCTAAATACATTAG
>APFE031466363.1:47713-64155 GCA_000404065.3 Pinus taeda | reverse complement strand
TTCGTGAAACGTGGCAGTACAGCCTGAAACGCGTTTCAGGGCCGTACCAAACGTGTTTCAGCGTTTCGTACCCGTTTCCGTATGGAAACGCCCCCTTGCCCTACGTTTCCTGCAACATAGATTTGAAGCATACCTTAGTTCCTTGACTAACCTTGTCTTGAGGGATCCTCCTTCATACTCCTTGCAAATGTTTTTCCTAATCAAGACAATAGAGGGAGAATGGTGATTAGTATTTAATATAATCAAAACTAAATGAATACATGAACCCAAAACTGAAAAGACATGAAATACTTATCTTTGGGAGTTGTTGGGGGCTCCCTCCAAAGTTTGAGGGACACCTACAAAGTTATAAAAACAATACAAAAATGTCTTTTCCAAAATATGTTAAAAACCTATAAATTCTGAAACATATAAAACAAGATATATAAAGCTACAGGCAAATGACTTAGTAGTGTCAGTCTCTAATGTCGGGTTCTCCGGGTTTGGCTTTCTTTGAGTCTCCTTCTTTAGAAAAGTTGGCTTGATCCCGTCCTCTCTTCTTATTCTTTGGATTCTCTGGACAGTCACTCTTGTAGTGACCCTTTTTATGACATTGATAGCACTCTATCTTGGACATGTCAACTTTCTTTCTTGGTCCTTTCGATCTCTTTCCTTTATATTGAGCAACATAATCATTTGATAGTCCTTCAGGATTGGCAACCATTGAGATCCTTAATTCTTTTTTACTACAGGCGGTCCATAATTCTTCAAAGGTGGACCTTCCAACTGTTGAGGCCTGCAACAAATGCACCCCAAGAGGGTGGCAATCCTAATAGAGCAGTGATCACAAGTTCTTTGTCTGGAACAATCTCATCAATGGTCAAGAGATCATCCCTGAGTCTAGCTATCTTCACAAAGAAGGTTGCCACAATATCTTCTTTAGTCATCTTCGTAGTCCTTAGCTCATTCTTCAAACTTGCTACTTGACCAATATTCTTAATAGTACACAACTTCAACAAGGTTTCATACATTTCCTGAGCATGATTGATGTTAGCTATGAATGGGACAAGATTGTCCTTTATCCCTTCTACCATCAAAGTCATGGCTACCAATTCTAATTCCTTGTATTTCATTTTGTCGGCATCACTGGATTCCTCTGTAGGTTTCTTTACATTTCCTCTTACCAAGTACAATACCTTGTTCTTTTCAAGGATTAGGTCAATCCTCTTCTTCCAGGACCTGAAGTTAGAAGCTCCTTCAAGTTTGTTCTCTCCCTTGATTGAGTTAGACATCTTCCTCGAATAGACTCCTCCTGAGATAGTCCCTTTGAATGGTTCCTTGATCAGGTGCTTGAGACTGCCTTTTACTTCCTTCTTCACCAAAGCTCTGATACCATGTTAGAAAATTAGAAAAGCAGAAATATTTCTTATACTTGATAATTACTTATGGTGTTTCTTATTATTACGATTATTTATATCTTCTTTCTTTTAGTTCATCAAGCAATTACCAAAGAAACAACACATAAAACAATAAACACCAGATGTAGGCACTATACTAGGGCAAAATCCCCCTCGAGGGGAAAACCCAATCAAGATAATTCTTCTTTCCAATAGTATTCTTTGATACTCTTCACCCTAGACCAAGACCAAACCTTCCCTCCACACCAAGTCAACCTTCTAGATCTTCGACACCTTCCAACAACTTTGACTAGGCAACATCTTCCCGCAACAGATGCCTTCTAGCAACAATGAAACTTAGGAGACTTCGATCTCCCAATCTAGACCACGAAACAGAGAGAGAGGGGCACCAAAATTTGGATTTTTCCTTTCTCCTTAGGCTTCCCCAAACTCACATTCACTTTGGCTTCTCGGCAACAGACTTCGCACTTCTTCCCAGCTACAAGAGAGATCAAACTTGTGTGTGAGAATGATTCTCCAAATGAATTCGATGAGCTTACTTTTATAGGCTTCATGTGGAGTCGAATAGGGTCCTTAGGCCGACTTGATCTTCTTTTAGGTCGACATGGTGTGGAGGTTACATAATTCATATTTTACTCAATACTTAACCTTTTTACATGATTCAAAAGCCCAAGAAGGGTCTCTTTAAAAGTACAATAACCCTATAGACTCAGATTTAATCCTAGAAGTCCTCAATGGGGACTTTGACCTAAAACATGGTGACCCAAGCATGAAACCCATGCTTTAATAAGTCAATAATAATAAAAAAATATTTTCTTTATTCTTTTGACAAGTACATTACATGATGACTCAAGTATATTAATAAAGACTGAACATAGTTACATTTTCCAACAAAGGGAAAAATATCTGTCGATCATCCGTGTTTAGAAACAGAGATAATCAGTGAGACAAAAAACCTCCTAAGATGAAATTCGTCGCCAAAAATCATAGGTTTACCTAGGATGTTACATAATTAAATGGTTGTACTAGCATCGTCTACATTACAAATTTGCAGAATGGGTTTACAATGACATGACAAACCATTGGTTGATGATTTCGACTTTGAAAGAAAATTTCCTCAAGTCTTTGGATCCTATTTCGTTGGAATGTTGAAAAAATGGGTGCAACATCTAGTTTCATATGGGGACATGTTGCTTCAATGGAGCAATGTGAGAATCCAAAATCTTGTATCCAAGAAAACATAAGTCCATCAAATAGATATCCATTCAAAATCGAAATCATCATGCATACATAGAATATCTGCTGGAAGAGAAAAAATCTAATCTAACAAATTGAAATATAAATCCATAAGACATCATTATATAAAATAAAACTAGCAAATGACATAATGAAAAAGAGTAGGGTTAGAGATACTATACAAAAGATTCCCCATGGCATCAGATGTCATCTGTGTGGCACCATCTCAAACATCTGTTTGCTGACAGGTAAATCAATACGCTATTTGTTAGATGCCCCTTGCTAAAATTTGACCCTTTTCAGTTGATGTAAATGTTCATCACTGTGTTGCATATCTCTGTCAATCTGAAGCCTTCTTCTTTTTCCGCTTGGAAGATAGGATGGAAGATTAGACGAAGAAAAGTGATACATTGGTTTGATGAATTCTACCTTAAAATGCGGTGGATGATCCTGTGGTTCAATCTCTTCACCGTTTTCTGGTCTCTTCGGATACTCAAGATGGTATCTTCTTTCAACTTTCTTGTATAACTTGACCATACCACCTGTTGTTGCGAGAATAGTGGCATATGATAAATCCATCTGAATAGATCCACTTAAGTCAGCTGCAAACTTCTTGGATAGGAGCATTCCCCATACATCTGGCACATCAATAATAGCTATATCTATGGTGATGATCTTGTATGGACAACTTGCTAAGGAAACTTGTAAATCTTTGACCACACCAAGGACTTCAATCTTTCTAGAATCTATCAAGCAAATGTTATGGTAGGGCTTAGAAATTCTCAAGTTCAATTGGTCCATAACCTTTTTAGTCATAACATTCGTTGATGCATTGGAATCAAGCATGCAATTATGAAGCAAACAATCATTAATATCCAATGTGAAAAAGAAAGGCTGATGATCTTAATTAGTCATGTAGCAATTCAAATCCTTTAACTTAATTTCTTCATCCTTTAGGTTATTATCAACCTTATACTGTTGAGCCATACCCAAAGCTTTGAAGAATGATGCCCTCTGAGATGGAATTTTCAGAAGCTCAAGCACTAGGACAAACAACTTAATGCTATTAATCCATGCAGCCCAATCAACTCTTAATCCTGACTTATATCTTTTAGACACAACCTGTTTATTCTGATTTTTCTCTTTACTTTTTCTTTGATAAGTATAACCGTTACTTTTAGCAATTTCCAGAATCTGCTCTTGAGGTGGCTTTTCACCGTACATCTGTGTGATAGGATCTTTTTCATCACTGAAGTTATTGATGGTGAAGGATGAAGAAATCATGTCTATGCAACGACTTTCCTTGGAAGAATTTTGACCAACATTATTTATTTGTACATTTGTTGCTTCATCCAAGATTTTTCTAGCAAGGGCACATGCACTTTCTTCATGGAAATTTTCACATGGTCTCCAAAATGGTATAGGCTGATCAACTACATTGGCAAACTCAAACAGAGTAGGAGGTCTCCGATCATTAGGAGGATTTCTTCTTGGCCATGGATTGTTGTTTCCTCTGTTGTTATTGTTAATTCTAGGTTGCATGTTTTGGGCTTGATTTCTTTCCATTTGAATCAACCTAGACTGCATGGCACTCATTTCTCGAGCATAATCAACTCTCATTTCCTTAACTATTTGCGTTAATTCTTTAATGGGATCATGCTTTACCTCCTTAATTTCTTTTCCTTTATTCTTGATTGGACCTCTTTCAAAACCAGGAATCTCTGACTTTCCCGAAGCTTTCTTATCTTTTTCTAACGCTTCAGCAACATTCTGAGCAACAACTAAAGTAACCGGCTTGGCACGCTTAATCCCATATTGGGTATCAACATTGAAGACTTCAAGATATTGCTCTAACATTGTCTTGTCAGGCGACTTGTAATATTGAGTCATATCCTTTAGAAGACCATTAAGTTTTTGATTAAATTCCTCAACTGTTTCATTTTCTCTTTTCTTGATAGTGTTAAGCTCTTTGACCAAGTATTTTCCTTCTCTTTTATTGCCAAATTTATCTTTGAATGCATCAATGAGGGCTCACAGAGAATCAAAATCATTATTTTCTTTGTCATGAAACCAGTCTCATGCATTATATTCTAATGAGAGGACAAATAATTTCATTCTGACATCTTCATGGTTGTATGCAGTGGCATGAGCATATCTCTGAATAAAAGAGTTGAGCTTCTTTATATGAGCATCGACATTGATGGCATTATTCCCTTGGAAGGTCGAAATCTTGTTAATAATAGAGTCATCTGGAAGATCGTGAGGATACCCCTGGATGTTGGCAAAGTTACAAGGCCTATAATAATCCGTGAAGACTTGATTGGGAGGATTAACGTAAAACAAATGGATATTAGGGAGGGCTTTCTGTCCAAGAAATATGAAACGCTCTCTAAAATGTAATTTGTTTAATCGAGCTCTTAGAATCTTTTTAGGATCATAAGTGGGGTTAAACAAGCTACCAAGACTTCTTCTAGAGTAAGCCCTTGTGAATGGATGAATAAGTGGAGTCGCCACCCAAACAAGAAACCAACCGAAATGTCCAGGTGCTAAAGGTGCAGATAGAGAAGATTAGTGAGATGACAAAATATAAGGTGATGAAAAGATGAAGAGATATCAATGGTGCCCAAAAATGTGCCAATTGACAGGTCAATGAAATGATGAAAGATGAAATATTGAGAAGATGTTGTGGGGACCAAGGATAGAAAAATCAATTCTCTTCAATGACGCCAAAAAATGTTGTTTCTCAGATTGTGCAGGGACGATGCGACACCGAATAAGGGCGGGGGTTGTCACTCTGATCCCCGCCCACTCCGTTCTAGTTGTCTCCCAACAACAGGCTATGGGGGGTAGTCCCTATGGAAGATGGAAATGAAGGACAAGTTCACAACCAATGATTCTGGGAGACAAGATTGAATGGCCTATCCACTTGGTTGATTTTAGCAAGTTTCAAAGGATTAGATTTAATTATCAATGAGACCAGTGCCTTATGGAGTCAACTAACTTGCTTTTAGATTAGTTAAAGACCAAGTAACCAGATGAACAACCATTGCTTAGATGCTTGACTACCCTAGATGAAGTGCAAATCCTAAAAGCTACGTGAAATGCAAAATCTTGGTTGATTTTAAGTTAAATGCCTATTCTAAATGTGACCTTCCTCTTAGCTATTTTGGAACTAGTCTCTAGAGTAGGTTGTGGGATAGAAGCTAACGTGAAGCAAGCAAAGGCTTGATTAACGATATCTTCCCTTGTGTTCTAACTACCCGATGCCTCCAGCGCTGTAGCGACTATGGCTCTAACGACTGCAAGGTCACCGTGCTAACCACTAAAGAGGTGCTAAGTCCCTCAAACTAAATTGAGATAGGGTGGCCCTAGAAGTCTATCAACCAAGCTTATGCTTGGAGGTAAATTATTAAGTGCAAGACTAGATTATAATTATATGCAAGGATTATGAGTGAATCTTGAGGTGAGACTACTTAAATGTTTCCTTAAGTACTTAGTTATGATTTACTTCCAACTAAGATATCAAGTACTTAACAATGATTAGGAAAGATAATCTCAACCACAAGACAAGTGTTTAAGATCAACAGTGCCAACAAGAGAAAAAGTTGCCCATGATACAATTGCTCAAGTATAACAAAGATGCTCTTAACAATGTTTAACTAATATATAGATTTCACCACTGAAAATGACAACTAGAGCAATAATTCCCAGGATGCCAATGCTTAAGATAGACAATAAGACTACTAATGCTTGATTGGAGTGCCAATATGCAATGACCATAAACTAATGACGGCAAAGGATAACAAGATTACTTATTCACTTAGAGAAATTATCCAAAAAGAGATGATGAATTTGCAAATATTCTTAGCCAATATTTTTGAACAAGATATTGAATTAGATTCAAGCTTAAGAACCCTTAGACTTTTAATAAGCCAAATTCACCAATTGCTTAAGAGACATTCAATGATATTGATTAAGTGCTTGTATGAGTGAGCTTAGTGCAAAGTTAATAACTCTTAGAGATTATGATCAAGCTTACAAGAGACAAGCAAATGTTAGATTCCAAATAACCAATGCTAGCAACCTTCTTCACAATGACACTTAAAACCATGAAACAAGTAACAATAGAGTGTAAATCACTGATGCAACTTGTATTCCAATGTTATGACAACAATGTAATTTTTATTTAGAGCTCTTTTAAGTGCAAAATGATAAGCATATACTAGCCAAATATGAGCAATGGAAACACAACTATCAAATCAACTTTGCCAACTTAATAATTTCGATGTATTAGCCTTCTTAAGATGCAATTACCACTGTTATATCAGAGTTCTTATGTAGAGATGACTGTGACCAAAACTCATAGATTCATGCCAAATTATGATTGTCCAACTTATGCAATTTAGTCCTTAATGTGTCAAGCAAATCGTGGATTGATTTTAGGCCAACTTAAATGAAATTTTACTTGCTGAAGCAAAACAATGAAGTAATGAGTGTTAGGAGATCAAACCCTTAGGCCTTATGGCCTTCGAGAAATTTGCTCGCTTGTCCAAATTTTTCCCAAAGGTTGGATCACCTGAAAAAACCAATTCTTACCAATTTCTTTGCAAAACTCCACCAACAATTAGCTCAAAAAATTCAATGATCAGAGAGAGGCAAATAAGGGTCAAGATAGGGCAATGCTAGGCCCTAGAGGGCTAGTGTTGAGGTGGAGAAGGGCTAGAAGGGAGGGCGCAAGGCTTGTTAGGCCTGTGTTGAGGCAAGAGAGGAGGATGGAGAGGGAAATATGCTCGCTGAAGGCAGAAAAGGCTAGCGGAGGGCCATAGAGGGACAAGGAGGGCAGGCCGAGGGGGAAAGGGGCCTCAACAAGCCTGCGACAAAGCTTCAAAGGGAGTCCAAGGGGATGCTGAGGGGAAGGAAAGGCCCACAGGGCCTGTGGCCAAGCAAAGGAGGGCAGGTTGATGCCTTAGAGGCTTGTGGCTAAGGCCCAAGGGGCCTAGAAGGTAGACTAAAACCCTTAAAGGGGCTACGTTAAGGCCACAAAGGCCAAAATAGGTCTGCAGCCTAGGGCTAGAGGAAATATGGAGCAACGACTAGGGCAAGGAAGGCTGGACGACTAGGGTGGAGGACACTGGGCCTAGAAGCCCTAAAAGAATTTGAAACCCTCGTCAGAAAATTGAATTTGCTTCAGATCTTCAATTTCATTACAAAAATTCTCAATTGTTGGCCTTGTAAAAATTCTAGAGACTAGATCTTACCCTCAAGGGCTTAGATGTAGCTCCAACCCAACAAATTTTCTTGAATCTCACCTGCACAAATAAAAATACAAGTGCCCAAAACCCCAAATCCCAAACCCCAGTTGCAAAAAAGGGGTTAGAAAAAAAAATTATTTAGAACAAATTATTATACAAAATCTATTTACAAAATATACAAGTGTACAATGCTTGAAAGATTTTTGAAGAATATTTTTCTTATGAAATTTTGACAATGGCTAGATGTATTTCAAAAAATAGATGTTAACCACAACCTCAGCGAAGTAAGAAAATCACATAAAATATTTGAAGTCCAAACAAGGTCAGCCTGTGCCCATTGTCTGTGAACTTGGAATCTATATTTTTTCTTAAGAAAAATCGTTAAAACATACAATGAATCAGATCACCTAAGATAAGTCCGAAAATTACCAATAGAATGTTCCTATCATCTACAAATGAAATAACGATTTAAATAATATTTAAGCACAATGTAGGAAAGCACATACCCAACATGTACCACAAATCAATGAAACAAAGACACCATGAATTGTACGCCAAAGTATTTTATTATGAAATTCAAATGTTCCCAGTACAATAGTGGCTTCACAGCAACATTTACAAAATTACATCTGACCAAAGATCAAGATGATCCAAATAGAAGCAAAATGCCTTCTATTTATAGAGAAATTCCTTCAAGTGGAAAATAATGGCTAGCTGGCTTGATCCCCGTCAAAACAATTTCGACCGTTGATAAATCCTTGATCAACTTTTAATCTTAGCCATGAAAAATACTTATTTTTGAGAAATTTTCGAATTTCTCATTAAAATCATCTTTTATTAGTTCAAAAATAATTATTTTGAACTAATTTCCTCAAAATTTTGACCTTGACTTAACCACCAAAGTCCAAGGGTTCAAATTTTCTTGAAATTTCAATATTCCCTTGGTGGGGTGTCATGTCCCTTCAAAAACACATTAGTAATAGGGTGCTGCTACACAATTTTGCACATTTTTGACTAAGGAAGAGGGCCCCACACTTTCGACTTAGGGACTTAGGGGCCAAATCGACTTTATTTAGTCGCTAGTGGAATGTGGGGGCCACCCACATAGGAGTTCGAATTAGCCATTTGATATGCTTGGAGGGAAAATCGAATGGGTGGATGGAGAGGTCCACATGAGGCTAAGGGGGTCCAAGGAGTTATAAAGAGAGATCAACTCTCATTTTGTGTTCATTCTGAATATTTGATAAACAAACTCACTCTTGTACGCTTTGCTGCTTGGCGAGTCTACCGACTGTTTAGCCATGAGTCTTCCGTAGAGAAGATTCAACCTCTACTTTAGGAGACCATCTGTGCCTGCCCTAGGGAGGCTGTTTCACAGAGATTGCAAGAGTTTCCAGCAGCGATTCACAATTCAGCCAGCCACGTAGAGGAAGGGACTGCGTGTTTTCTAGGCAATCAGAAATACGTAGAGGTTGATTTAGCCACCCAAGAGGCTGAAAATCCAAAGTCAAAATCAGAGAAATTCCCTTTTGGGTTTTTCTGGGGTTTGTCCAAGGAGTCTAAGGCTAAAAGGGCAAAATTTTCTGGGTAGTTTTTGGGCACTTTCCAGCAGGCCGAAAGTCAGCATATGTAGCCAGAGCATTGTTTTAAAAAATGACTGAGTTGAGTCCGACTCGGCCGAGTCAGACCAAGCCAATGCTTGGCTGGGTCAGCTCGGTGGCCGAAACAAAACGGCTGGCCGGGTTGTTATTGAGCCAATCATTGACTCAGTCGACTCGGTAACAACTCGGCTGACTCAGTAATGACTCGGTTGGCTCGGTACAACTTGGCTGGCTCAGCTCTTTGACAAAAATCCTGAAGCACATTTGTCAAAAGTTGTTCCGCCTCCTACATATCAATGGTTGGGTTGTTGTTTATTGCATATTTATAGCGCTAAAGTAATATATCACTGTGAGAAAGTTTTGAAAATTACAAGGCTGAAGTATGGTTATCATAGTGGCATGAATTAGAAAACTGAAATAATGCATTGAGCCATACAATGTTTTTAAAAAGGCAAATGTTCTAGAAATGGACTAATAAATACATATTTACCTCGGATTGTTCTGGAGCTTGACCAAAATTAAATCGAGGGTTTTGAGACTTCATTAGGGGCAGAGAATTGGTATTATTGTTGTTGTAGTCTAGTGATTGTCCTTAGGTTGAGGCAGAAAAGAATCCTGATGTTGGTGGCTAAGTATGAACTTTGTATTGGACAGTGCACTAGGTGCCATTTTGATATAATGGACATATTCATGAGCCTACTTTGATCATATGTTGTCTTCTCTCTATATTCTAAAGCCTTGTGTTTGGAAACATGAACGAAAATTTTTAAAATTATGTTTTTTATAAAAAATAAATATTTAATGTATTTTTTACAATGACCGAGTCATTGAAATCAAACCGGCCGAGTCGATACCGAGTCGGAGTCGGAGTCGGAGCTGACCCTCGGCTGTTTCCGAACCGGAGTTGGAGTTTTAAAACATTGAGCCGGAGAATAGCTCCCAAGAGGCTAAAAATCCAAATTCAAAATCAGAGAAATTCCCTTCTGGGTTTTTCTGGGTTTTTTCCAAGGAGTCTAAGGCTATAAGGGCACTTTCCAGTAAGTCAAAAGTTAGCAGATGTAGCCGGAGAGCAGCTCCCAAGAAGCTGAAAATCCAAAGTCAAAATCCGAGAAATTCCCTTCTGGGTTTTTTTGGGTTTTGTCCAAGGAGTCTAAAACTAAAACGACAGAATTTTTTGGGCTATTTTTGGGCACTTTCTAGCAGGCCAAAGTTAGCATACCAACAGTTTACTAGGACAACGCAGAAATAGTAGAGCAACAACTGAATAACCATCTTTCTAGCTATTCCACCCCTTGGGTTTAGTCTAGCTTGTCCTTGAGACAAGCCCAGATGCACTACTCCATTTATATATTGTACTCATGCTCTCATATTTCATAATATATGGCTCAACAGTTCTAGTATTACAGTGTTTCATGGGTTTTTGCTAAATGTTTTTAATTTTCCACTGTTGCACTGTTTGTTTAATTGGTTTTCACTTAAATTCCTGTTTAGGAACATTACATGGGGGGCCTCCAAAAATTAACTTCTTTTAGACCCACGAATTTTTGCACTTGGATAAATTAATTTCTCTAAAATTTAAATTTTAACAATAAATTAATTAATTTTCTAGCTTAGGATCTAATTTTATTTTTTCTAGAAAAATTAATTGATTGACTCATGAGGGGATTAATTATTTTTTCACCCTCAAATATTTCAGCTATGGTGTCTAAGTATGAGGGAGCATGCACTAAACTATTTTTTACATAAGATTTTACAAATTCAACCTTCAAAGGGAGAATACCTGTTTGTTATAGACCCCATAATTTTTACCCAATTTTGTGGCACAATATGATCTAGTAAACCAAGTGATTTCTAATAAACTAATTTAGTCAAATAGCTTAAATTATTCCCAAACCACTTTTACAATAGACTCAACTAAGATACTAGGACTCACCTAAGGCTTCGACGATAAATTCCACCCTAGCTTTGGGGTGAGGTTGGGGGGAAAAATCTGTTGATCATCCTTGTTTAGAAACTCAGATAATCAGTGAGACAAAAAACCTCCTAGGATGAAATTCGTGTTGAAATTTCTAAGTATTACCCGTTAGAAATTTTATCTGTATTCTCTGGTTTATTTTGCCTACTTGTCTAATTACTAACAAGTTATTTACTCATATAAAGACTGAAATAAACACAATACAGTCTCAACCATCTATAGATCAACAGTTGAAAGAAATAGACAAACACACAAGTGACACCGTTATTTTTGGACAATCATCCCTGGAAAATTCCAACTTGGGAAAACCAGTGCAACAATTATGAGGGTTATATTATTATGCAGTCTTTCTGAGTACAATTGAGTGCCAAATTGGCTCACTCGACAGAGAAAATAATCCAACAATAATACCTCTCTATTCGGAAGCAAATATTCAAAAAGTCTGACCCACGAAACCCTCTCCAGGACAATTTGAAGCTCAACGTCAACCCTCCTGGCCTCTGCGTCACCCGAAACCCTCTGCGTCAGCCCTCTAAGGCTTTGCAAAACCTCTATGGACCTCTGCATCACTCCTGTAGCCTTTGTGTGGATGACGCAGGCCCTTTTGGCCTCTGCGTAGTCTCTTGTGCCTCTGCGTGGCTCCCTCTGGTTCACCATCTACCTCTCTGCCTCTGCGCTAGACTTCCGACACTTTCTATGCCTCTCTACGTCGTAGTCACTACCCCTTGTTGCAACTCTTATCAGTGATTTGATTTCTCTTAGCAAACCCCGCTTTAGAAAATCGAATGACTGATCACTCTGGTGTGTTCTCCAATTGACCCTCAAGCCTCTTATACTTTCCTTGTTGGTCCTTCAACGACTGAGATTACATCTCTAATCAATGGCTAAGATTAGATTTGGATTGATCCATGTCATTTGGAACCTTCTAATCCAGTTTTATATTAATACCCATTAATATTTTATTTTTCCTAAGTTTAGACTTAGGAGCTCCATTAAAAATATTAATTATTTTTATATCTCCTTAACTGGGTAGAATCTGCCCAAACCATTTATGGGCCTTGGAGATCTCATGTGCTTTAGCCTCTCCACCAATTTTCATGGCTAGAGCACATCTGATCCTACCCAAAATCAACAATTCGTTGCCAAAATCATAGGTTTACCTAGGTTGTTACATAATTAAACGATCATACTAGCACCATTTACATTACAAATTTGTAGAATGGGTTTACAATGACATGACAGACTACTGATTGATGATTCTAACTTTGAAAGAAAATTCCCTCAATTCTTTGGATCTTGTTTCCTTGGAATGTTGAAAGAATGGGTACAACATAGTCGAAGCACATTCATATTAAGTACCATTTCGTTCGTGACATGATGCAAAAGGGAGCAATGAAGCTCCAATATATCTCTATTAATGAACAAATAACTGATTTTCTTACAAAGCCTCACTTCCCTGAATGTCCGATGATCTAATAATCAAGGATTTCCTGCAAAACTCAATTTAACCATCAACATAGAGCGAGAAAACGATAATAAAATTCAGATAAATAGAGATACTTGCTATTATATTCAAAACTTAATCTATCATTCAAACCCAAGCAACTGAGCAAGATGCCTGTACTCAAATCACTCTTCAGAAAGCTATCATCAATGGCTAAAAAGAAATCTATGCATGAAAATGACACATTTTACAGTATTTACATGAAGAGTAACACCAACAGAAATTAACCCCAAAGTCTTTCTTTATTGCTCATAAAAAGATTACAAGAGAGCTTTTCGCTTAGTACACGATTCAAAGATCGGATGATCCTGAATGACAAAATGACCTCCTATTTAAAGGTAAATCCTTCAACAGCTAATTCGAGTGATCCACGTCAAAGCAATCTCGACCGTTGATGAGGATCAAAATTTCTTTTAATCTCATCCGTCGAAATTTTAATTATTGAGGAAATTTCGAATTTTTCAATTAAATGCATTTTAATTAATTCAAAAATTAAATTTTTGAATTAATTTCTTCAAAATTTTGACTTTGACTTAACCCCAGGGACCAAAGGCTTAAAATTTAGCAAAATAATCAATTAACCATAGTTCCTGGACCTCTTAAAATATAACTTTTAAAGGACCCACAAATTTTGCCTTTGGAAAATTTAAATTCACCTAGGACCTATAATTAATTAAATTTCTTGCTTGAGATTTTAATTAATTTTGGCCAAAAAATTTAATTAATTAACCTATGAAGGGATAAATTATTTTTCTAACCCTCAAGACACTTTACATCATGATTTTTACATTTTTTACATCTCAAGGGGGAAAACGCATTTGCAAAAGACCCTCACAGACTACCCAGTTCTGCGACACCAAAATATAATCTAGCAGATCAAGCAATTTGTAATAAAATAACCTAACCAAATACTTAGGATTATTCTCAAATCACTTTTACACAGACTCGATCTATAACACTAGGACTCGCCTAAGATCCTGGTGACAAAATTCATTCCAGCTTTGGGGTAAGGCTGAAAGGAAAACTTTGTTGACCATTCAAGAATGGGTCGGTGAGACAAAAAACCTCCCGGAATGTAGATCGTTACCAGAAAAATAGGTTTACCTAGGCAATTACATGACACAGATTTTCTGAGATTATTTACATCATATACATATAGACTGGGTTTACATTATAACATGATAATCAAGCTGATGATAATAGGTGGACGAAGCAGACACATCGATCAGGTGCTATCCCTCTTGCGAAAAAAGGGGGTGTATTGCTATGGGTCGTTGACACGTAGTGGTCAACACACCCGATTGCAAAATGATTAAAGTACTTGTTGAGTAACAACCCACCTTCATTTAAGAGGAATACCGGATGTTGAGAGGGGAATGGCTGATGTAGATTGCATTGGCATATGACATATTATCATCAAGAAGTGAATGTTAGGGGCTGTTGGTTGGCTAGCTGTCAAATGTAGGAGAAAAAGTTTTCTCCTATGGGGTTACCCATTTTGGCAAGTAACAAGTCAAACTTATGTCCAAGACATGTTACTCATGTGTCCAACACATGAAATATGTAGCATGGGGGGTGGGGGAGGATGGGTTTGGTATCTTAAGTTCTAGGTCTCATGAAAAATTTGTTTTTAGTTTTAGTCATGGAGGATAAGGGCTCTGTAGTGGAGTTCAAGAACCAGCAAGTCCTCATCAAGCCAATAATTGCCAAATAACTGCCCACTAGCTTGCATGCCTGGCGCCACCAATGCAGTAGATGGAGGCAACTCATCATCATTTCACTTTAATGGCCAACCCATTTCTAAAGGTGGTTCTGCTAAAACTGGGAAATACCAAACATTAGCACCATTTTCTTGAGGTCAATCTCTCCTACTATTTTTTTCATGTAACTGTCACATCAGCTTCATTATATCCAATTAACCATGTTTCCTTAGGCCTTCTGTCCCTGGATATAATTATCCATCAAACTATAATTAATAGATTTCACATGTGAGCAGATGCCTACATGCAAAAACGAACCTGCATAGGTTGCTACAAAATATTTTAGATCACATTGTGACCAAGAATATATCCATGTGGATAAATAGTTATTAAAGTATATATGAATAGGCTATGTATAATAGCCTATTTATACAAGTATACAGATAAGGACATGTCTTTTGGATGTGGCATATTATAATATTTTTATTTTTTTCTTTTGAAAATGATTTTTACATTAATAAATTGTTTCTCTTTGAAGTAGTTTATTATAATATCAAGTATATATATTATTTATTGTGATATACTGAGATACATAATACAATACTTACATGTGGAAGAAAATACCTGGCTTGTCACAGACAGAGAGTCAACAGGGTGGGGATTGAAAGAATGTCCTTGAAATTAGGCGACTGATAAAAGGTTTTGGTATTTTGGTAATGTAATTTTGCGCTTAAAGGAGAATTTTGAGCTAATAAACTGTGTTTGCCATTGCATTGTTTTGCAGGTGTAGAGGAGAATAAACAGACCTACATAAGGATGTGCTAGATCTTCTATGACTCATGGAAATGCCACTAGCTAAAGGAGTAGTCCGTGTCATCTTGTTTCACCTTCTTATTGGATGCATGTTTCAACTTGGATATCTCATCTCATATGCATTAGGAATGTCTAAACCAGTTTATCAAGGGACAGGCACACATTCTTCAAAAGAAGAAAATCCCAAAAGAAGCATCAATTCAAGCAAATGGAAACCAACGAGGTGAGTTCTATCTTCACTATCTTGATCTCTATTAAATTGCTACGGTATCTAGTAATTCTTGGTTAATCTTTTCTGCAATGCTTATCTTCGTTGCAGAGAAAAATCTTGGAATGATTTTCTAGAAAGTTTATGGTTTGCTCATTATCAATTGTAAAATTAATTTATTATTTCAGTTGAATAACTCATATCCCTTCATGTTGTGTTTTGTATGTACAATACAGATACCAACTACCATCGATACTATCTTACGGTCTTTTATGACGTCTTTAGCGTAATCTGCAATAGATTCAACCTTCAAGTTTTTGTCGCTTAAGAGGCTTCTTTATTCATATGAAGGGGCTAGTAACTCCATGGGGAATATACTATGAATTTTTATTTAGCAGGACGATGGAGATTGGCACTGCTTAATGAATGTAGTTTAAATTCCCTTGTATAAGGGTGAGCTACAGGAATGTATTGGCAACATTTATCTATAAATCGGTTTCATTTATAGGACTTGAATTTTACAGAACCTAATATTTACAAATGTTGAAAATTACTTGTCAGGCCAGGAGTAACTCCAGAAAACTAATGCATTTATTCATCTAGCCAACTATCTAATATATACATGAATGTGATTGTTCAGTTCATCTTCTCGATGACTGTTCACATTCAGTTCCCCAATCACTGAGGATTAGGTGTCAACATTCCCCCCTTAATCTGAAGGGATGTTGGTGAGTCCAAGCATCGTTCTGAATCTTT
>APFE031466363.1:17455-44327 GCA_000404065.3 Pinus taeda | reverse complement strand
TACATGAATGTATTGGTAGCATGTAATCTATAAATCGGTTTCATTTATAGGACTTGAATTTTATAGAACCTAATATTTACAAATGTTGAAAATTACTGAAGACTTTGAATTATAGCACACCTAAGTTGTAGAATATGGGGAAACAGGTATGTGCTGGAAACCTGACCCCCCACTATTTGGAAATGGGGAAGCACAGTGTTAACAAATGATATATATATATATATTGAAGAAGAAATAATTTAGCAAAAAACTTTAAATGACAAACATAAATAACAACTTAGTAGCAAATCCATTTCTATATTAGTTCCCATAGATAATTACATTATGCAAAATGCACAGATTTTATAAATGAGGCTATACTTCCAAATCAACATTTATATATGAGCCTATATGTTGGAAATTGAAATACAGTATTAGATAAACCATGATATTAATCCATCCTATCTTCATATTCATCAACAAAAATAGAACAAGGTGCACATTCACTGGTGGATTTTGGATTGGAAAATATGTTCCCAATTCCACTTCTTGGTTCCCCAATACTTAATGTAGCAAGAAGCGATTCCAAGACGGGATTCAATATCCATATCCTAATCTTTATAAGGCCTAGTTGTATATTTTGGAACCCTATGAGATGCAAGGAAAATGTTGGAATGCATAAAGACGAGAGCCCCAGCCTTCTATGAACCCATCCTTTTGTGCTTTATAGTATGGATAAAGCTATAGGTGCTTCAATTCCTTTCTTCAAATGAAGAGCTTGTCGCTTGTGAAAAAATACAAATGGAAAGGGTTTGCAAATGTACACTCAAAGTATTCCTCTCATCCAAATCTGATATCTCAGAATATTCATCCAATCCAATAACAGAAACTGGCAGATTCTTCCTTGACCTCCCTTTGTAGAGAAATTGGAAATATACTCAAAGGCATTCTTCACTCCATTGGCCACCTCATCTTGATGTGGGGCTGCTCTTCCCATTACTTTGAACAATGAGGCTTTCATCATACAATCTTGGGTTGTAGGCAAGTGTTGAAGTGTGCAATGGAGAATTGAATTGCTTCCACCTCTAAAAAATGATTCACCTCATAAGATCGGGCAAATCGGCATCAAAAAAGTAAAGAGAGGGAGACTCTTGTGAAATGATTTCCATGGTTTTCTTAACCATTGCATCCATGCCATTCAAAACCTTTGCCCCAAAAAGTTTCCCCATGTTTGCTAGGTGATGTGAACTTGAGCAAGAAATCTATCCTGCTCCACCAGTCCTTGTCAATCGACAATTAATGCACCATTCTCTCTATGAATCTTCCTATCTCGACTTAGTCAAAATATTACCCACCACCATAGTATCTAATACATTTTTAACCTTAATAAGTCAACGCAACACAATGAAGTTTGAGTCATATATTGTTTCAACAACTTTCAACAACTCAAATATGGAGTATTCTCGAAATATTGCTAGAGACTGGTGGTGGTTGATGATGAATTTTATGATGTCCTTAGCCTACCCTATGTTTTCCTTAATTCATGGAAATCTAGTCTAAAACTCTTCTAAAATCATTTTTAAATAATGGACAATGCAAGGAGTCAAAAAAATGTGATTATACCTATGCTCAATTATCAAACTTGTAGCGCTACAAATTGGTGCATTATCCATGATAACTTGCACCAACCTACATGACCCTACTCGCTAAATAACTTTCAGTAAAAATATCAATAATGAAATGAACATTTTTTACCTTACCTAAATAATCTTCAACATTCAAAAACATTCCTTCTTTTGGTGATTTGGAAATGACATTGACCATTGGCCTAATATTTGTATCTATTCATCTATTTGAGATAATGGAAGCCCTCTAGATACTCCATGAGCCATGAATGGGTGATAAAACATCCTCAACAAGCTCCCTCTTTTTTGAGAAAATTGTTTTGGAGTTTTCCATAATTTGGCCCCTTAAACCCTTGAAGAGCTATGTTAATGTCCCTTAGATCTTTCCAATGTGGAGACCAAACCACACTAAAATAAAATTGCAAGCATAGATGCCCCTTGCCATTCTTGTTTCAAAAAGTCAACTATTAATCCCTGAACCGAGTATAAATGAAAAGATAAACTTCAAGAATGAAAAACAATCTAAAATAAATGGTCTATTGTTTAGAATTAACAATTATTTATTCATATCCCATTTCAATACTATGTCTATATTTGGATTAGATGTTGACATAATTCTAGGTTCAAACTTGAATGGAAACATTGTGTACCTTCATTTTAAACATGAAGAAGGAATTTTGGACATTCACCTATAAGAAGAAAAAAATAACATTGCAAGAATTTACAATGAAGTCATGCTTAGAAGCTCCCCCATTAGAAGACTTGAATGATGTATTAGATGTAATCCTCTAGTATAATTAGAAGTTGTTATTAAAGATGTAGGATCTTTAGGAAAAGCTTAACAAGGTTGTAGCTATTTGCATTGCTCTGACCCATATAAACATATGGTCCAAAAACAATCCTATTCATAGGCCATATGGCTTTGAAGGTTTATTACTGTGTTGTTGCTCAGATTGTACAGGCACTGCGACAACGACTCAGGGCAGGGGCTGTCACTTTGATCCTTGCCTTCTTCGTTCTAGCTGTCTCCCAACAATAGGATATGGGAGGTAGTCCCTATGAAATGAGAGAATGCAGGACCCGTTGACAACCAACAAGTCTGGGAGACACGATTGAATGATCTAGCCACTTGGTTGATTTTAACAAGTTTTAAAGATTTGATTGAATTTATATATGAGATCGGTGCCTTATGGAGTCAACTAATTGCTTTAGATCGATTAGAGACCAAATGACTGGATGAGCAACCGCTCCTTAAGGAATGCTTATCTATCCTGTATGAAATGCAAGATCTAAAATCTAGGTGAAAATGCAAGAAATCTTAGTTAATTTTAATTATATGCCTAGCTAAATGTATCCCTTAATCCTTAGTTGTTTTGAGGCTAGTCTCAAAAGTAGGTTGTAGAAAGAAGTCAAGGTGAAGCAGGCAAGGGCTTGGCCAACGATACCTCTCCTTGAAATCTAACGTACTTGGTGGCTCCGAAATTGTAGAGACTGTGGCTTTGACGACTGCAAGGTCATTGTTTCAACCACTAGAGAGGGTCTATCCTTCGCAAGCTACAAGATGAAGGGGCGCCCTATCTTTATATTAACCAAGCTTAGGCTTGGAGGTGAATTGATTAATGCACAACTAGGCTTAGAATGCAAAGCAAGATACTTGAGTTCCCTTGATTTAAGATTGCTTATGATTTTAAGTACTTAATTTACAATTGATCTTTAGTTATCACATAAGAGTACTTAATAAATTAGAGACAATCTTAATCAGAAGATAAAGTGCTCAATTTTACAAGTGCCCACAAGATACAAGCGATAACCAAGAGATAATCGCCCAAATGATAACAAGATAAATGCTCTTAAATAAATAAATCACCAATATGCCAAAGCTAAGATTGTCATCCACAATAGGTTTTAACCATGAAACAATAATGATAGTGATGGCAAGTAAAAGAGACGAGCACTTATTACCAAGAACAATTGACGAAGGTTCTTATCAACACTTATATGAGATAACACAAGAATCAAGAGATTGCTCAAAACTTAGATGTTCTTTAAGCGCAATTAGCAATTAACCAATTATTACACTGCCAATTAGATGTGTAACAATTAGATCTTAATGTAGTTGTGAGAGAACAAGAAATGCCAATATTCAATAATTCCTTGAATTACCAATTTAAGTGATACTAACCATTCAACAAAATATTAGATCTTTGAGATTAATGTGTCAAGTGAGTGAGCTTCTAAAAATTGTAACTTCAAATCTTATGAAACTCACAAGTAACAACAATGTGTTAGTATTCTTATGAAATAACTTTACCAATTGCTAAATTACTTCAATAACTCAATGTAAACAATATAGGCAATGTAAGCAACCCTTTCCACAATGAGCTATGCTTATCAATAGGACAGCAATAACAAACTTATGTTCCAATTTAGTGAGCAAAACTTAATTCTTATCACAGCAGTAAGTGAATTCAAATTTAGAGCACTTCAGGATGCAATAGATGCAATGCTTATGACTACAAAATGCAAATGAGGAAAGCCACTTTAGTAATGATGCAATGGAAATAAGAGGAACAAGTTAGAGCTCCTTTTAGAGGCCAAGATCATTGTTATATGTCAGACCTTATTATGCTTATGACAATCATTAGAATTCCATGAAAAGTGCCAAACAGTGAATTACCCAATTGATGCAAGTTACTTGTTAATGTGCTAGGTAACTTACGAGCTAGATTCAAGCCACTTTCATGCGGATTTTACCACTGTTATACAATTGATTGTATGCTGCTAGTAAACAGTGAGGAGGACGAGGGTTTAGAAATCAAACTGATAGGCTTTTGGCCTTGAAGATCTTGCTCAAAATTCTTCTAATGGAGTGACATCTTGCAATCACAACTTGTTAGCTCAAATTCATTGAATCTTATTGCAACCACAGATTGCTAGGGACAAAATCAAAATGATAACCCAAACAAAGATATATGAGGCAAAAGAGGCTAGGGGAAGGGCTGGAAGAGGAGAATCAAGTGCTAGAGAAGGGGCAACAAGGCCCAATAGGCCAACGCCAGGGCAGAGAAGTCCTCTCAAGAGGTTGCCACCAAGGATCAAGCCCTCAAAGGGCTCCCGCAAGGGAAATAAGGTCAACAGGCTTGTGGCTAAGGGAAATGAGGCCAAGAAAGGCCTGTCGTAAGGTAGAGGGAGGCCCAATAAGGGTTGCCGCAAAGGGACCAAGGCCCTAAGGGCTTGCGGCTCAAGGGTAAGGTCTCCTAGAGGCCTGCGACGCCCAAGAAATAACCCCTTAGAGGTTGCGGTAGAGGAAGAGAGGGTTGTTGAGGTAAGGAAGAGGCCCTTCAGGCCTGCGACAAGGGAGAAGCAACCGTAAAGGGCTTGCGGCAAGCTGAAGGAGGGTTGACTGAGGAGAAATAAAGGGGAACGGAGGGGGCTAAGGCCTTGATAGGGCCTGTGGCTAGGGCTTTGCAGCCCTAGAAGGCATACGACAGGGGTAAAATGGGCCACGACAAGGCTTGGAGGGCCTATCTAGGACAACGTCTCACCAAGAGGAGAAGAGGAGTTTGTGACTAGGGCTAAGATGGCAAATGCTTGGCTTATAAGGCCTAAAAATAATTTGGACCCTTGCAAAAAATTCAGATTATGTTTTAGATCTCCAAAATTGCCAAAAATTGCCCAAGAAATGCCACAAAGGGCTAGCAACTTCCTCCTTTGCCTTACCTTGAGCTTGGAGGAGAAGCATAGGAGAAGTAGAGGGTGGATCTTGCCTTCCTAGGCCTAGATCCACCTCTAGAAACCCCAACGAAAATTTTCCAAGGCTAGAAACCCTTGAAACCCTTCCAAAACTTTTGAATTTGCTTGAGAGATCACTTGCACAGATGAAAATGAAATTTTCCGACAACCCCAATATATACAAAATAGAAAAAATAAACCCCAAACCCCAATTGCTGCAAAACAAGGGTTTAAAAAATATTTACAAAATAATTACAAATATGCAATTCTCATAAAATGATTTTTTTTTATAGAAATAATTTTTTAAATAATGATAATTGATTAATGTGTTTTGAAAGTTAGTGTTAAACACAACCTTTAACAAAGTAAGAAAATCACATAAAAATTCCCGGAGCCCAAACAAGGTCGAGTCTTCTCTGAAGTCTGTGAACTTGTAGCCTAAGGGCCGGTGTACCTACAAATCTCTCTATATTTCTTCGAGCAAACTTGTTAGACATATGTTGAACCAGATCACCTAAGATAGACCCAAAATCTACCAATAGAATGTTCTTATCACCAACAAATGAAATAACAAGCTTATATAAAGATTTAGTACAAAATAAAAAAACACATAACCTATAGTACCACAGATCAATCGACAAAGAACACCATGAACTGAACCCCAAAGTCTTTTTATTATGATTTCAAACGTTCCCAGCATATCAATGGATCAATACCAACGTTACAAAATTACATAGACCAGAGCGAAAATTTTCATCCTGACTTGAGAAGAAAAATGGGTTCTAATTCATAGACAAGTCCTCCAAGTGGAAAATAATGGCTAGTTGGTTTGATCCCCGTCAAAACAATTTCAACCGTTGATAAATATTTGCTCATTTTTTAATCTCTACCATAAAAAATATTTATTTTTGAGGAATTTTCAAATCTCTTAAAAACCATTTTTTATTAATCCAAAAACAAATATTTGGATTAATTTCCTCAAATTTTTGACTTTGACTTAACCACCAAGGTCCAAGGGCTCAATTTTTCTTAAAATATCTATTTTTGCCTTGGTGGGGGACCTCCAAAAATTAACTTCTTTTTGACCCAGGAATTTTTTGGTCATTTTCCACTTGGAGAAATTAATTTCTGTGAAACTATTTTTTGACTCTAAGTTAATTAATTTTCTCGCTTAGGATTTAATTTTAATTTTGCCAGAAAAATTAATTAATTGACACTAGAGGGGATTAATTATTTTTTCCGCGATCAAATATTTTAGCCATGGTGTCTAAGTATGAGGGACTATGCACTAATATATTTTTTTACATAAAATATTACAAATTCAACTCTCAGAAGGGTAATACCCATTCATTATAGACATTCAAAATAATTACCCAATTCTGCGATACAATATGATCTAATAAACCAAGTGATCTGTAGTAAAATAATTTAGCCAAATAACTTAAATTTTTCCCACATCACTTTTACAAAGACTTGATATAATGCTAGGACTCACCTAAAAGTTTCACTATGAACTCCACCCTAGCTTTGGGATTTAAGTTGGAGGGAAAAAACTCTGCCGATTATCCGTGTTTAGAAACACACATATTTCGGTGAGGTAGAAAAGCCTCCTAAGATGAAATTCATTGTCAAATTCAAAGGCTTACCTAGGTTGTTACATAATTAAACGACCGTACTAACATCATTTACATTACAATTTGCAGAAATTGGATTTACAATGATACATCAAAGTGTTGGCTGATGATTCTGAACTTTGAAAAAAAAAATTGCACAGCTGCCTCCTTGTACTTGTGACAAAATAGGTGCAACATACCGCTAAAGTGAGGTTTGAATTGTGCTTAGCTCGAGCCATGCCTTGTGGCTCTAGGGCCTAATTGTGCTATTCAATTTTAAGGGGGTCTCGATTCTAAAGCCCTTCACCCTCAAGAAATTCATGTCTTTTGCCCATTTTAGTGACACATTGCAGGTTATTCATCCATCTCTTTTTTTGCACACAAGCACAAATTATCCCACTTTATCTACAATGTTACCTCTCCAACTTGCACTTAATGATAAAATCTCTAATCCACAAAGTGCAACCGAGTGGGAACTACTAAGATAGTTATTGTTACCCACCAAAAGTGGGTAATCCATAAGAGAAATTTTTGCTCCCATTTGTCAGCCAACAACCCTATGATGGCCTACACATATCTTTGCATCAGAGCTCTCCGCCTATGCTCCAGTCAATGATGTATCCCATTTGGCATTCTTCTTGAAGGAAAGTGGATCATCTATTGGAAGGTACATCAACCATTTTTGTAATCATGTGCTTTCATTTAATGTTTTGGGATATGTTGCCGCAAAATCTAGCAAGCCTTGGAGAGGGATATCGTACAAGGCTAATGCTAGACCAAGAGACAACAATGGGGTGATGGCACACTGTCACCATAGCCAAAACCCCCTTCTCTTTATGGACTTTCACTAATGGGAGTAAGTCCCGATATGAGGTCACCTATG
This sequence comes from Pinus taeda, assembly GCA_000404065.3. Taxonomy (NCBI): domain Eukaryota; kingdom Viridiplantae; phylum Streptophyta; class Pinopsida; order Pinales; family Pinaceae; genus Pinus; species Pinus taeda. Next base: position 36,495 of record APFE031466363.1, on the reverse strand, counting down.
ATAGATGTTCTAAGTGCAAAGGTGTAGGGTGACCAATAGGTTTCTAAGGGAAAAGCTCAACTTAAGTACAAGGTTCCAATTACCTAATGGAGGCAAATCGTTTTTCCAAGAGAGGCACAAGACCTAGGGCTTGATAAGTAGGTTGAATGTTGGGATGGTGAAAGGTCAAGGCAAGGACAAAGGGTTTCCAATAGTGATTTTCAACAAGACAAAGGCACATGAAACCCTCAAATAAGCCCCTAAGTTGAAGCAACACCAAACTAGGGTTTACCTAGGGAAAACAACTAGGGCAAGAAAGTTTATGGATAAAAATGAAGTGAATGCCTACCAAGAAGTTTTCTTTTGAGGCAACCAACTATGTCCTTGACATTTAGACTCTCCAATCCCAAAAATATTCCTTGCCTAGAAATTCACACCAAGCCCTAGCTCGGATGCTTGGCCATAAAGGGGTCAAATTAGGTCAAAAAAGAAAGAGATAAAGTTTATGGATAAAAAATAAGTTTGATCACCAACAAGGTAGGCCAGTGCCTTATTCCTTAGGAGGATGGAGTCTATGAGTTGATGGGATGGCTAAAAGTTGTTGAGGAAGGATAATTGATGCCCTAGCATAAAAAATCCTAGTTATCACCTATGTAGTGGATTGAGGATTTTATGGAGAACTAATCAAAGTTCACCACTCGAATTATCATCCACATGTTATTCATGAGTAATGCATGCAATAGTGATATCTAGATTTTATCTAATAGATTTTCAATAAATTAGGGCACAATAGAAAACCATAGATTCAATTTATTCATACATTAGACATAAAGAAAATATTTATCCAACAAAATGCTCACTTACAAGATAACATGCATGAAATTCCATCCATTGATTTAGGACAATAACTCCAAAGACAAGCGGATTAGCTCCAAATGTTAAAATGCATTCATAGATCCAATGTTCTCCACAAGACAAAGAGGCCAAAATACTCAATTCCAAGTGATGATGAGAAAGAAGTGATTCCTCTCCTCTATTTATATGAGGAGTACTAATGTCCTTTTTAGCCTAAGAGCCCCTAAAACAATAAATTATGTCACAATGATGATTTAGGTGACAAGCCGGCCTACTAGCTTAGACAATAACATAAGAATTTTCCCACTCGTGTGAGCCGTAGGGAAATAATTGCTAACTTCATCCATGCGTTAGACATTGTAGGGCATTTACATCTATACTTGAGCTCATTTTCTGCTTAATTCCCGAAAATAACCGTATAAATCAAAACTACCAAAAAATACCAATAACATGCTTCTCAGTTTAAAATTTAGAAAGTAATTTTATGTGTCCAAGGCTCTTGGTAATGTGGTTTCATAGTCCTTTGAACTTCTTTCGATATATTCGTCTGTTGTGTTCTTCATTTATTCTAATGTCAAAGATTGTAGAAAGTTAGTCTCCAAACCCGTTTCTTTTTCGTCACTGTTTAGTGCTTGAGTTTCTTCTTCTACAAACATTCACTTTGAACAATACTTGTAATGTACTAAGACCTCCCATGGAGCTTCATAAATACCTCTTGCAAACTTCAAAATATGCTTTGCCCTGTAACCAAGTCAACAATTTTGTTCTAGCAATCAAGAAATGTATTTTAAGTTTACTTGGCATTGGACCATTCATATAATCTGAATTGACATTTCAAATCTCCCTTTTAAATTCTCCAAGACTTGTGACTGCGCAATAACTTCCTACCACAAATGCAATCTGGAAAAAAGCTTCAGTAAGTTCACTGCACTTTCACTATTCATTGAGCTGCAACTGACGATTGTTTTGGTATCTAAGACAATTTGCACACCATATATTGACTTGATCATGTCCAAACAACTAAACCACTGAACCTATGACAATATTTCTCCTCTGTGGAAGCTTCTCTATTCTTTAATTTTTTCCAAAGTATTCCATCTTGTTACTTTGGAAATTATCTTCTTAGCGGAGAATTATCCATCAAACTATAATTAATAGATTTCACATGTGAGCAGATGCCTACACGCAAAAACGAACCTACATAGGTTGCTACAAAATATTTTAGATCACAAATTCGACCAAGAATATATCCATGTGTATAAATAGTTATTAAAGTATATATGAATAAGCTATGTATAATAGCCTATTTGTACAAGTATACAGATAAGGACATGTCTTTCGGATGTGGCATATTATAATATTATAATATTTTTATTTTTTTCTTTTGAAAATGCTTTCTACATTAATAAATTGTTTCTCTTTGAAGAAGTTTATTATAATATCATGTATAAATATTATTTATTGTGATACACTGAGATACATAATACAATACTTACATGTGGAAGAAAATACCTAGCCTGTCACAGACAGAGAGTCAACAGGGTGGGGATTGAAAGAATGTCCTTGAAATTAGGCGACTGATAAAAGGTTATGGTATTTTGGTAATGTAATTTTGCGCTTAAAGGAGAATTTTGAGCTAATAAACTGTGTGTTTGCCATTGCATTGTTTTGCAGGTGTAGAGGAGAATAAATAGACTTGCGTAAGGATGTGCTAGATCTTCTATGACTCATGGAAATGCCACTAGCTAAAGGAGTAGTCTGTGTCATCTTGTTTCACCTTCTTATTGGATGCATGTTTCAACCTGGATATCTCATCTCATATGCATTAGGAATGTCTGAACCAGTTTCTCAAGGGACAGGAAAACATTCTTCAAAAGAAGAAAATCCCAAAAGAAGCATCAATTCAAGCCAATGGCAACCAACGGGGTGAGTTCTATCTTCACTATCTTGATCTCTATTAAATTGCTACGGTATCTAGTAATGCTTGGTTAATCTTTTCTGCAATGCTCATCTTCGCTGTAGACAAAAATCTTTGAATGATTTTCTAGAAAGTTTATGGTTTGTTCATTATCCACTGTAAAATTAATTTATTATTTCAGTTGAATAACTCATATCCCTTCATGTTGGGTTTTGTATGTACAATACAGATACCAACTACCATCGATACTATCTTATGGTCTTTTCTGACGTCTGTAGCGTAATCTGCAATAGATTCAGCTTCAAGTTTTTGTCGCTTGAGAGGCTTCTTTATTCATATGAAGGGCTAGTAACTCCATGGGGAATATACTATGAATTTTTATTTAGCAGGACGATGGAGATTGGCACTGCTTAATGAATGTAGTTTTAATCCCCTTGTATAAGTGTGAGCTACATGAATGTATTGGTAGCATGTAATCTATAAATCGGTTTCATTTATAGGACTTGAATTTTATAGAACCTAATATTTACAAATGTTGAAAATTACTGAAGACTTTGAATTATAGCACACCTAAGTTGTAGAATATGGGGAAACAGGTATGTGCTGGAAACCTGACCCCCCACTATTTGGAAATGGGGAAGCACAGTGTTAACAAATGATATATATATATATATTGAAGAAGAAATAATTTAGCAAAAAACTTTAAATGACAAACATAAATAACAACTTAGTAGCAAATCCATTTCTATATTAGTTCCCATAGATAATTACATTATGCAAAATGCATAGATTTTATAAATGAGGCTATACTTCCAAATCAACATTTATATATGAGTCTATATGTTGGAAATTGAAATACAATATTAGATAAGCCATGATAGTAATCCATCCTATCTTCATATTCATCAAGAAAAATAGAACAAGGTGCACATTCACTGGTGGATTTTGGATTGGAAAATATGTTCCCAATGCCACTTCTAGGTTCCCCAATACTTAATGTAGCAAGAAGTGGTTTCATGTCAGGATTCAATATCCATATCCTAATCTTTATAAGGCCTAGTTGTATATTCTGGAACCCTATGAGATGCAAGGAAAATGTTGGAATGCATAAAGACGAGAGCCCCAACCTTCTGTGAACCCATCCTTTTGTGCTTTATGGTATGGATAAAGCTATAGGTGCTTCAATTCCTTTCTTCAAATGAAGAGCTTTTCGCTTGTGAAAAAATACAAATGGAAAGGGTTTGCAAATGTAAACTCAAAGTATTCCTCTCATCCAAATCTGATATCTCAGAACATTCATCCAGTCCAATAACAGAAACTGGCAGATTCTTCCTTGACCTCCCTTTGTAGAGAAATTGGAAATATACTCAATGGCATTCTTCACTCCATTGGCCACCTCATCTTGATGTGGTGCCGCTCTTCCCATTGCTTTGAACAATGAGGCCTTCATCATACAATCTTGGGTTTTAGCCAAGTGTTGAAGTGTGCAATGGAGAATTGAACTGGTTCCACCTCTGAAAAATGATTGACCTCATAAGATCGGCCAAATCGGCATCAAAATAGTAAAGAGAGGGAGACTCTTATGAAATGATTTCCATGGTTTTCTTAACCATTGCATCCATGAAATTCAAAACCTCTGCCCCAAAAAGTTTCCCGATGTTTGCTAGGTGATGTGAACTTGAGAAAGAGATCTATCCTGCTCCACTAGTCCTTGTCAATCGACAATTAATGCACCATTCCCTCTATGAATCTTCCTATCTCGACTTAGTCGAAAGATTACCCACCACCATAGTATCTAATACATTTTTAACCTCAATAAGTCAATGCAACATGATGAAGTTTGAGTCATATATTGTTTCAGCAACTTTCAACAACTCAAATATGGAGTATTCTCGAAATATTGCTAGAGACTGGTGGTGGTTGATGATGAATTTTATGATGTCCTTAGCCTACCCTATATTTTCCTTAATTCATGGAAATCTAGTCTAAAACTCTTCTAAAATCATATTTAAATAATGGACAATGCAAGGAGTCCAAAAAATGTGATTATACCTATCCTCAATAATCAAACTTGTAGCGCTACAAATTGGTGCATTATCCATGATAACTTGCACCAACCTACATGACCCTACTCGCTAAATAACTTTCAGTAAAAATATCAATAATGAAATGAACATTTTTTACCTTACCTAAATAATCTTCAACATTCAAAAACATTCTTGCTTTTGGTGATTTGGAAATGACATGGACCAATGGCCTAATATTTGTATCTATTCATCCATTTGAGATAATGAAAGCCCTCTAGATACTCCATGAGCCATGAATGGGTGATAAAACATCCTCAACAAGCCCCCTCTCTTTTTTGAGAAAATCGTTTTGGAGTTTTCCATAGTTTGGCCCCTTAAACCCATGAGGAGCTATGTTAATTTCCCTTGTTAGATCTTTCCAATGTGGAGACCAAACCACACCAAAATAAATATTGCAAGCATAGATGCCCCTTGCCATTCTTGTTTCAAAAAGTCAACTATTAATCCCTGAACCGAGTATAAATGAAAAGATAAACTTCAAGAATGAAAAACAATCTAAAATAAATGGTCTATTGTTTAGAATTAACAATTATTTATTCATATCCCAGTTCAATACTATGTCTATATTTGGATAAGATGTTGACATAATTCTAGGTTCAAACTTGAATGGAAACATTGTGTACCTTCATTTTAAACATGAAGAAGGAATTTTGGACATTCAACTATAAGAAGAAAAAAATAACATTGCAAAAATTTACAATGAAGTCATGCTTAGAAGCTCCCCCATTAGAAGACTTGAATGATGTATTAGATGTAATCCTCTAGTATAATTAGAAGTTGTTATTAAAGATGTAGGATCTTTAGGAAAAGCTTAACAAGGTTGTAGCTATTTGCATTGCTCTGACCCATATAAACATATGTAAAGTAGAACTCCATCACGTCCAAAAACAATCCTATTCATAGGCCATATGGCTTTGAAGGTTTATTACCGTGTTGTTGCTCAGATTGTACAGGCACTGCGACAACGACTTAGGGCAAGGGCTGTCACTTTGATCCTTGCCTTCTTTGTTCTAGATGTCTCCCAACAATAGGATATGGGAGGTAGTCCCTATGAAATGAGAGAACGCAAGACCCGTTGACAACCAACAAGTTTGGGAGACATGATTGAGTGACCTAGCCACTTGGTTGATTTTAACAAGTTTTAAAGATTTGATTGAATTTATTTATGAGATCGGCGCCTTATGGAGTCAACTAATTGCTTTAGATCCATTGGAGACCAAATGACCGGATGAGCAACCGCTGCTTAAGGAATGCTTATCTATCCTGTATGAAATGCAAGATCTAAAATCTAGGTGAAAATGCAAGAAATCTTAGTTGATTTTAATTATATGCCTAGCTAAATGTATCCCTTAATCCTTAGTTGTTTTGAGGCTAGTCTCAAAAGTAGGTTGTAGAAAAAAGTCAAGGTGAAGCATGCAAGGGCTTGGCCAACGATACCTCTCCTGAAATTTAACGTACTTGGTGGCTTCGACATTGTAGAGACTGTGGCTTTGACGACTGCAAGGTCACTGTTTTAACCACTAGAGAAGGTCTATCCTTCGCAAGCTACAAGATGAGGGGGGGCCCTATCTTTATATTAACCAAGCTTAGGCTTGGAGGTGAATTGATTAATGCACAACTAGGCTTAGAATGCAATGCAAGATACTTGAGTGCCCTTGATTTAAGATTGCTTATGATTTTAAGTACTTAATTTACAATTGATCTTTAGTTATCACACAAGAGTACTTAATAAATGAGAGACAATCTTAATCAGAAGATAAAGTGCTCAATTTTACAAGTGCCCACAAGATACAAGCGATAACCAAGAGATAATCGCCCAAATGATAGCAAGATAAATGCTCTTAAATAAATAAATCACCAATATGCCAAAGCTAAAATTGTCATCCACAATAGGTTTTAACCATGAAACAATAATGATAGTGATGGCAAGTAAAAGAGACAAGAGCACTTATTACCAAGAACAATTTACCACGGTTCTTATCAACACTTATATGAGATAACACGAGAATCAAGAGATTGCTCAAAACATAGATGTTCTTTAAGCGCAATTGGCAATTAACCAATTATCACAATGCCAATTAGATGTGTAGCAATTAGATCTTAATGTAGTTGTGAGAGAACAAGAAATGCCAATATTCAATAATTCCTTGAATTACCAATTTAAGTGATACTAACCATTCAACAAAATATTAGATCTTTGAGATTAATGTGTCAAGTGAGTGAGCTTCTAAAAATTGTAACTTCAAATCTTATGAAACTCACAAGTGACAACAATGTGTTAGTATTCTTATGAAATAACTTTACCAATTGCTAAATTACTTCAATAATTCAATGTAAACAATATAGGCAATGTAAGCAACCCTTTCCACAATGAGCTATGCTTATCAATAGGACATCAATAACAAACTTATGTTCCAATTTAGTGAGCAAAACTTAATTCTTACGACAGCAGTAAGTGAATTCAAATTTAGAGCACTTCGGGATGCAATAGATGCAATGCTTATGACTACAAAATGCAGATGAGAAAAGCCACTTTAGTAATGATGCAATGGAAATAAGAGGAACAAGTTAGAGCTCCTTTTAGATGCCAAGATCATTGTTATATGTCAGACCTTATTATGCTTATGACAATGATTAGAATTCCATGAAAAGAGCCAAACAGTGAATTACCCAATTGATGCAAGTTACTTGTTAATGTGCTAGGTAACTTACGAGTTAGATTCAAGCCGCTTTCATGAGATTTTTACCACTGTTATACAATTGATTGTATGCTGCTAGTAAACAGTGAGGAGGATGAGGGTTTAGAAATCAAATTGATAGGCTTTTGGCCTTGAAGATCTTGTTCAGAATTCTTCTAATGGAGTGACATGTTGCAATCACAACTTGTTAGCTCAAATTCATTGAATCTTACTGCAACCACAGATTGTTAGGGACAAAATCAAAATGATAACCCAAACAAAGATATATGAGGCGAAAGAGGCTAGGGGAAGGGTTGGAAGAGGAGAATCAAGTGCTAGAGAAGGGGAAACAAGGCCCAATAGGCCAATGCTAGGGCAGAGAAGTCCTCACAAGGGGTTGCCACCAAGGATCAAGCCCTCAAAGGGCTCCCGCAAGGGAAATAAAGTCAACAGTCTTGCGGCTAAGGGAAATGAGGCCAAGAAAGGCCTGTCGTAAGGTAGAGGGAGGCCCAATAAGGGTTGTTGCAAAGGGTCCAAGGCCCTAAGGGCCTGCGGCTCAAGGGTAAGGTCTCCTAGAGGCCTGCGACACCCAAGAAATAACCTCTTAGAGGTCGCTGCAGAGGAAGAGAGGGTTGTTGAGGTAAGGAAGAGGCCCTTCAGGCCTGCAACAAGGGAGAAGCGACCCTAAAGGGCTCCCAGAAAGCTGAAGGAGGGTTGACTGAGGAGAAATAAGGGCAATGGAGGAGGCTAAGGCCTTGATAGGGCCTGCGGCTAGGGCTTTGCAGCCCTATAAGGCTGACAACAGGGGTAAAATGGGCCACGACAAGGCTTGGAGGGCCTATCTAGGCCAATGTCTCACCAAGAGGAGAAGAGGAGGTTGCGACCAGGGCTAAGATGGCAAACGCTTGGCCTATATGGCCTAAAAATAATTTAGACCCTTGCAAAAAATTCAGATTATGTTTCAGATCTCCAAAATTGCCAAAAATTGCCCAAGAAATGCCACAAAGGGCTAGCAACTTCCTCCTTTGCCTTACCTTGAGCTTGGAGGAGAAGCATAGGAGAAGTAGAGGGTGGATGTTGCCTTCCTAGGCCTAGATCCACCTCTAGAAACCCCAATGAAAATTTTCCAAGGCTAGAAACCCTTGAAACCCTTCCAAAACTTTTGAAATTGCCTGAGAGATCACTTGCACAGATGAAAATGAAATTTTCCCACAACCCCAATATATACAAAATAGAAAAAATAAACCCCAAACCCCAATTGCTGCAAAACAAGGGTTAAAAAAATATTTACAAAATAATTACAAATATGCAATTCTCATAAAATGATTTTTTTTAGAAATAATTTTTTAAATAATGATAACGTATTAATGTGTTTTGAAAGTTATAGTATTAAAAAGAACCTTTAACAAAGTAAGAAATCACATAAAAATTCCCAGAGCCCAAACAAGGTCAAGTCTTCTCCGAAGTCTGTGAACTTGGAGCCCAAGGGCCGGTATACCTACAAATCTCTCTACTTTCTTCGAGCAAACTTGTTAGACATATGGTGAACCAGATCACCTAAGATAGACCCAAAATCTACCAATAGAATGTTCTTATCACCAACAAATGGAATAACAAGCTTATATAAAGATTTAGTACAATATAAAAAACACATAACCTATAGTACCACAGATCAATCGACAAAGAACACCACGAATTGAACCCCAAAGTCTTTTTATTATGATTTCAAACGTTCCTAACAAATCAATGGATCGATACCAACGTTACAAAATTACATAGACCAGAGCCAAAATTTTCATCCTGACTTGAGAAGAAAAATGGCTTCTAATTTATAGACAAGTCCTCCAAGTGGAAAATAACATCAAAACAATTTCAAACGTTGATAAATATTTGCTCATTTTTAATCTCTACCGTCAAAAATATTTATTTTTGAGGAATTTTCAAATCTCTTAAAAACCATTTTTTTATTAATCCAAAAATAAATATTTTGGATTAATTTCCTCAAATTTTTGACTTTGACTTAACCACCAAGGTCCAAGGGCTCAATCGTTCTTAAAATATCCATTTTTGCCTTCGTGGGGGACCTCCAAAAATTAACTTCTTTTTGACCGACGAATTTTTTGGTCATTTTCCACTTGGAGAAATTAATTTCTGTGAAACTATTTTTTGACTCTAAGTTAATTAATTTTATGGCTTAGGATTTAATTTTAATTTTGCCAGAAAAATTAATTAATTGTCACTAGAGGGGATTAATTATTTTTTCCAAGCTCAAATATTTTAGCCATGGTGTCTAAGTATGAGGGACTATGCACTAATATATTTTTTTACATAAAATATCACAAATTCAACCCTCAAAAGGGTAATACCCATTCGTTATAGACCCTCAAAATAACTACCCAATTCTGTGATACAATATGATCTAGTAAACCAAGTGATCTGTAATAAAATAATTTAGCCAAATAACTTAAATTATTCTCAAATGAATTTTACAAAGACTCGATATAATGCTAGGACTCACCTAAAAGTTTCACTATGAACTCCACCCTAGCTTTGGGGTTTAAGTTGGAGGGAAAAAACTCTGCCGATTATCCGTGTTTAGAAACACACATATTTCGGTGAGGTTAAAAAACCTCCTAAGATGAAATTCATTGTCAAATTCAAAGGCTTACCTAGGTTGTTACATAATTAAACGACTGTACTAACATCATTTACATTACAATTTGCAAAAATTGGATTTACAATGATACTTCAAAGTGTTGGCTGATGATTCTGAACTTTGAAAAAGAAAATTGCACAGTTGCCTCCTTGTACTTGTGACAAAATAGGTGCAACATACCGCTCAAGTGAGGATTGTATTGTGCTTAGCTCGAGCCATGCCTTGTGGCTCTAGGGCTTAATTGTGCTATTCAATTTTAAAGGGGTCTCGATTCTAAAGCCCTTCACCCTCAAGAAATTCATGTCTTTTGCCCATTTTAGTGACACATTGCAGGTTATTCATCCATCTCTTTTTTTGCACACAAGCACAAATTATCCCACTTTATCTACAATGTTACCTCTCCAACTTGCACTTAATGATAAAATCTCTAATCCACAAAGTGCAACCGAGTGGGAACTACTAAGATAGTTATTGTTACCCACCAAAAGTGGGTAATCCATAAGAGAAATTTTTGCTCCCATTTGTTAGCCAACAACCCTATGATGGCCTACACATATCTTTGCATCAGAGCTCTCCGCCTATGCTCCAGTCAGTGATGTATCCCATCTGGCATTCTTCTTGAAGGAAAGTGGATCATCTATTGGAAGGTACATCAACCATTTTTGTAATCATGTGCTTTCATTTAATGTTTTGGGATATGTTGCCGCAAAATCTAGCAAGCCTTGGAGAGGGATATCGTACAAGGCTAATGCTAGACCAAGAGACAACAATGGGGTGATGGCCCACTGTCACCATAGCCAAAATACCCTTCTCTTTATGGACTTTCACTAATGGGAGGAAGTCCCGATATGAGGTCACCTATGATAGATGTTCTAAGCGCAAAGGTGTAGGGTGACCAATAGGCTTCTAAGGGAAAAGCTCAACTTAAGTACAAGGTTCCATTTACCCAATGGAGGCAAATCATTTTTCCAAGAGAGGCACAAGACCTAGGGCTTGATAAGAAGGTTGAATGTTGGGATGGCCAAAGGTCAAGGCAAGGAGAAAGGGTTTCCAATAGTGATTTTCAACAAGACAAAGGCACATGAAACCCTCAAATAAGCCAATAAGTTGAAGCAACACCAAACTAGGGTTTACCTAGGGCAAACAACTAGGGCAAGAAAGTTTATGGATAAAAATGAAGTGAATGCCTACCAAGAAGGTTTCTTTTGAGGCAACCAACTATGTCCTTGGCATTTAGACTCTCCAATCCCAAAAATATTCCTTGCCTAGAAATTCACACCAAGCCCTAGCTTGGACGCTTGGCCTTAAAGGGGTCAAATTAGGTCAAAAAAGAAAGAGATAAAGTTTATGGATAAAAAATAAGTTTGATCACCAACAAGGTAGGCTAGTGCCTTATTCCTTAGGAGGATGGAGTCTATGAGTTGATGGGATGGCTAAAAGTTGTTAAGGAGGAAGGATAATTGATGCCCTAGCATAAAAAATCCTAGTGATCACCTATGTAGTGGATTGAGGATTTTATGGAGAGCTAATCAAAGTTCACCACTCGAATTATCATTCACATGTTATTCATGAGTAATGCATGCAATAGTGATATCTAGATTTTATCTAATAGATTTTCAATAAATTAGAGCACAATAGAAAACCATAGATTCAATTTATTCATAAAGAAAATATTTATCCAACAAAATGCTCACTTACAAGATAACATGCATGAAATTCTATCCATTGATTTAGGACAACAACTCCAAAGACAAGTGGATTAGCTCCAAATGTTAAAATGCATTCATAGATCCAATGTTCTCCACAAGACAAAGAGGCTGAAATACTCAATTCCAAGTGATGATGAGAAAGAAGTGATTCCTCTCCTCTATTTGTATGAGGAGTACTAATGTCCTTTTTAGCCTAAAAGCCCCTAAAACAATAAATTATGTCACAATGATGAGTTAGGTGACAAGCCGACCTACTAGCTTAGACAATAACATAAGAATTTTCCCACTCGTGTGAGCCGTAGGGAAATAATTGCTAACTTCATCCATGCGTTAGACATTGTAGGGCATTTACATCTATACTTGAGCTCATTTCGTCACTTTTTAATGCTTGAGTTTCTTCTTCTACAAACATTCACTTTGAACAATACTTGTAATGTACTGAGACCTCCCATGGAGCTTCATAAATACCTCTTGCAAACTTCAAAATATGCTTTGCCCTGTAACCAAGTCAACAATTTTGTTCTGGCAATCAAGAAATGTATTTTAAGTTTACTTGGCATTGGACTATTCATATAATCTGAATTGACATTTCAAATCTCCCTTTTAAATTCTCCAAGACCTGTGACTGCGCAATAACTTCCTACCATAAATGCAATCTGGAAAAAAGCTTCAGTAAGTTCACTGCACTTTCACTATTCACTGAGCTGCAACTGACGATTGTTTTGGTATCTAAGACAATTTGCACACCATATATTGACTTGATCATGTCCAAACAACTAAACCACTGAACCTATGACAATATTTCTCCTCTGGGGAAGCTTCTCTATTCTTTAAATTTTTCCAAAGTATTCCATCTCGTTACTTTGGAAATTATCTTCTTAGCGGAGAATTATCCATCAAACTATAATTAATAGATTTCACATGTGAGCAGATGCCTACATGCAAAAACGAACCTGCATAGGTTGCTACAAAATATTTTAGATCACATTGTGACCAACAATATATCCATGTGGATAGATAGTTATTAAAGTATATATGAATAAGCTATGTATAATAGCCTATTTATACTAGTATACAGATAAGGACATGTCTTTCGGATGTGGCATATTATAATATTTTTATTTTTTTCTTTTGAAAATGATTTTTACATTAATAAATTGTTTCTCTTTGAAGCAGTTTATTATAATATCAAGTATAAATATTATTTATTGTGATATACTGAGATACATAATACAATACTTACATGTGGAAGAAAATACCTAGCCTGTCACAGACAGAGAGTCAATAGGATGGGGATTGAAAGAATGTCCTTGAAATTAGGCGACTGATAAAAGGTTCTGGTATTTTGGTAATGTAATTTTGTGCTTAAAGGAGAATTTTGAGCCAATAAACTATGTGTTTGCCATTGCATTGTTTTGCAAGTGTAGAGGAGAATAAAACTGTGCTAGATCTTTTATGACTCATGGAAATGCCACTAGCTAAAGTAGTCTGTGTCATCTTGTTTCACCTTCTTATTGGATGCATGTTTCAACCTGGATATCTCATCTCATATGCATCAGGAATGTCTAAACTAGCTTATCAAGGGATAGGCAAACATTCTTCAAAAGAAGAAAATCCCAAAAGAAGCATCAATTCAAGCAAATGGCAACCAACGGGGTGACTTCTATCTTCACTATCTTGATCTCTATTAAATTGCTACGGTATCTAGTAATGCTTGGTTAATCTTTTCTGCAATGCTCATTTTCGCTGCAGACAAAAATCTTGGAATGATTTTCTAGAAAGTTTATGGTTTGTTTATTATCAATTGTAAAATTAGTTTATTATTTCAGTTGAATAACTCATATCCCTTCATGTTGGGTTTTGTATGTACAATACAGATACCAACTACCATCGATACTATCTTATGGTATTTTCTAACGTCTGTAACGTAATCTGCAATAGGTTCAGCCTTCAAGTTTTTGTCGCTTGAGAGGCTTCTTTATTCATATGAAGGGCTAGTAACTCCATGGGGAATATGCTATGAATTTTTATTTAGCAGGACGATGGAGATTGGCACTGCTTAATGAATGTAGTCTTAATCTTGTTGTATACGGGCGAGCTACAGGAATGTATTGGCAGCATGTAATCTATAAATCGGTTTCATTTATAGGACTTGAATTTTATAGAACCTAATATTTACAAATGTTGAAAATTACTGAAGACTTTGAATTATAGCACACCTGAGTTGCATAATATGGGGAAACAGGTATGTGCTGGAAACATGACCCCCCAATATTTGGAAATGGGGAAGCACAGTGTTAACAAATGATATATATATATATATTGAAGAAGAAATAATTTAGCAAAAAACTTTAAATGACAAACATAAATAACAACTTAGTAGCAAATCCATTTCTATATTAGTTCCCATAGATAATTACATTATGCAAAATGCACAGATTTTATAAATGAGGCTATACTTCCAAATCAACATTTATATATGAGTCTATATGTTGGAAATTGAAATACAATATTAGATAAGCCATGATAGTAATCCATCCTATCTTCATATTCATCAAGAAAAATAGAATAAGGTGCACATTCACTGGTGGATTTTGGATTGGAAAATATGTTCCCAATTCCACTTCTAGGTTCCCCAATATTTAATGTAGCAAGAAGCGGTTTCAAGTTGAGATTCAATATCCATATCCTAATATTTATAAGGCCTAGTTGTATATTTTGGAACCCTATGAGATGCAAGGAAAATGTTGGAATACATAAAGACGAGAGCCCCAACCTTCTATGAACCCATCCTTTTGTGCTTTATGGTATGGATCAAGCTATAGGTGCTTCAATTCCTTTCTTCAAATGAAGAGCTTGTCGCTTGTGAAAAAATACAAATGGAAGGGGTTTGCAAATGTACACTCAAAGTATTCCTCTCATCCAAATCTGATATCTCAGAATATTCATCCAGTCCAATAACAGAACTTGGAAAATTCTTCCTTGACCTCCCTTTGTAGAGAAATTGGAAATATACTCAAAGGCATTCTTCACTCCATTGGCCACCTCATCTTGATGTGGTGCCGCTCTTCCCATTGCTTTGAACAATGAGGCCTTCATCATACAATCTTGGGTTTTAGGCAAGTGTTGAAGTGTGCAATGGAGAATTGAATTGGTTCCACCTCTGAAAAATGATTGACCTCATAAGATCGGCCAAATCGGCATCAATAAAGTAAAGAGAGGGAGACTCTTGTGAAATGATTTCCATGGTTTTCTTAACCATTGCATCCATGCCATTCAAAACCTCTGCACCAAAAGTTTCCCCATGTTTGCTAGGTGATGTGAACTTGAGCAAGAAATCTATCCTGCTCCACCAGTCCTTGTCAATCGACAATTAATGCACCATTCCCTTTATGAATCTTCCTATCTCAACTTAGCCAAAAGATTAACCACCACCATAGTATCTAATACATTTTTAACCTCAATAAGTCAATGCAACATGATGAAGTTTGAGTCATATATTGTTTCAGCAACTTTCAACAACTCAAATATGGAGTATTCTCGAAATATTGCTAGAGACTAGTGGTGGTTGATGAAGAATTTTATGATGTCCTTAGCCTACCCTATGTTTTCCTTGATTCATGGAAATCTAGTCTAAAGCTCTTCTAAAATCATATTTGAATAATGGACAATGCAAGGAGTCCAAAAAACGTGATTATACCTATGCTCAATAATCAAACTTGTAGCGCTACAAATTGGTGCATTATCCATGATAACTTGCACCAACCTACATGACGTTACTCGCTAAATAACTTTCAGTAAAAATATCAATAATGAAATGAACATTTTTTACCTTACCTAAATAATCTTCAACATTCAAAAACATTCCTCCTTTTGGTGATTTGGAAATGACATTGACCAATGACCTAATATTTGTATCTATTCATCCATTTGAGATAATGGAAGCCCTCTAGATACTCCATGAGCCATGAATGGGTGATAAAACATCCTCAACAAGTCCCCTCTCTTTTTTGAGAAAATCATTTTGGAGTTTTCCATAGTTTGGCCCCTTAAGCCCTTGAGGAGCTATGTTAATTTCCCTTGTTAGATCTTTCCAATGTGGAGACCAAACCACACTAAAATAAATATTGCAAGCATAGATGCCCCTTGCCATTCTGTTTTCAGAAAGTCAACTATTAATCCCTGAACCGAGTATAAATGAAAAGATAAACTTCAAGAATGAAAAACAATCTAAAATAAATGGTCTATTTTTAGAATTAAAAATTATTTATTCATATTCCAGTTCAATACTATGTCTATATTTGGATAAGATGTTGACATAATTCTAGGTTCAAACTTGAATGGAAACATTGTGTACCTTCATTTTAAACATGAAGAAGGAATTTTGGACATTCACCTATAAGAAGAAAAAAATAACATTGCAAGAATTTACAACGAAGTCATGCTTAGAAGCTCCCCCATTAGAAGACTTGAATGATGTATTAGATGTAATCTTCTAGTATAATTAGAAGTTGTTATTAAAGATGTAGATCTTTAGGAAAAGTTTAACAAGGTTGTAGCTATTTGCATTGCTCTGACCCATATAAACATATGTAAAGTAGAACTCCATCACGTCCAAAAGCAATCCTATTAATAGGCCATATGGCTTTGAAGGTTTATTAATGTGTTGTTGCTCAGATTGTACAGGCACTGCGACAACGACTCAGGGCAGGGGCTGTCACTTTGATTCTTGCCTTCTTCGTTCTAGCTGTCTCCCAGCAATAGGATATGGGAGGTAGTCCCTATGAAATGAGAGAATGCAAGACCCATTGACAACCAACAAGTCTGGGAGACACGATTGAATGACCTAGCCACTTGGCTGATTTTAACAAGTTTTAAAGATTTGATTGGATTTATATATGAGATCGGTGCCTTATGGAGTCAACTAATTGCTTTAGATTGATTGGAGACCAAATGATCGGATGAACAACCACTGCTTAAGGAATGCTTATCTATCCTGTATGAAATGCAAGATCTAAAGTCTTGGTGAAAATGCAAGAAATCTTAGTTAATTTTAATTATATGCCTAGCTAAATGTATTCCTCAATCCTTAGTTGTTTTGAGGCTAGTCTCAAAAGTAGGTGGTAGAAAGAAGTCAAGGTGAAGCAGGCAAGGGCTTGGCCAACGATACCTCTCCTTGAAATCTAATGTACTTGGTGCCTCCGACATTGTAGAGACTGTGGCTTTGACGACTGCAAGGTCACTGTTCTAACCACTAGAGAGGGTCTATCCTTCGCAAGCTACAAGATGAAGGGGGCCCCTATCTTTATATTAACCAAGCTTAGGCTTGGAGGTGAATTGATTAATGCACAACTAGGCTTAGAATGCAATGCAAGATACTTGAGTGCCCTTGATTTAAAATTGCTTATGATTTTAAGTACTTAATTTACAATTGATCTTTAGTTATCACACAAGAGTACTTAATAAATGAGAGACAGTCTTAATCACAAGATAAAGTGCTCAATTTTACAAGTGCCCACAAGATACAAGCGATAACCAAGAGATAATCGCCCAAATGATAACGAGATAAATACTCTTAAATAAATAAATCACCAATATGCCAAAGCTAAAATTGTCATCCACAATAGGTTTTAACCATGAAACAATAATGATAGTGATGGCAAGTAAAAGAGACAAGAGCACTTATTACTAAGGACAATTGACCAAGGTTCTTATCAACACTTACATGAGATAACACAAGAATCAAGAGATTGCTCAAAACTTAGATGTTCTTTAAGCGCAATTAGCAATTAACCAATGTTCCACCAAGGTTCCGGGACGAGGGGCCGAGGGAGCGAGGGGGCGCGGGAGCGGCGTATGCAAAAGCTCCACACCATTTTTTAGGAAACATGGGGGAGTGTCAGGGTCTTAAAAACTTATAAATATAAAATATAATTTATTAGTTGAGTCCACTATGACAATTTGGTTTGAATTGAAAAGCTGCAAAGCATGATCATTAATATGAATATCATTATCTAAATTTCTAATATCATATAAAATAATAAATTTAAAATTTTAATTTATAATCATACATCAATGATCATACATTATAACAAAATACAAAGACAGCGATACCACCATCTTCAGCATTCTAATAATACACAGCAAACCTCAACAATGTCGTTCTAGAAGATCACTGTAGATCTATTCTTCCTGCATCTCTGTTATCAATAAAAGATCTTAATCTCAGAATCTTAACACTTCTGTCCTCTGCAACTTCAACAATATGTTATCAAGGCAACTCTGTTCAGTTCTAGGCCAAACTGCTATAAGCATTGGTGAGTTTTTCCCATCTGTACATAGTATCAATTACAAGGATATACAAAACAACAGTGTTGTGTTATGCTCGTGTGAATTCTATTGTCAATTGTATCCTTGTTGAAGAGTGACTCTTGTGCAGACTCTTGATGGCATAACAAGATGCTAATGCCTCTGTCCACTGATGCACATTTGTGTCTAGAACATTACTCGTACTTCTATCATAACTCCAAATATCTGCAATCTAAACCTATAGCTTCCATATCTGACAATTTGGCTATATGTATTACAGCTTCTGCTCCTTTACTTTGAAACTCTTGTTTAAATTCAAATTACAATGACCTCAAGGATTACCGTAACTTGATTATACAGATACTTGTAAGACACCAGTTAGGGTTACTTAGAGAAATAAAAAATACTTCAACGTGATCGGTGTGTCTTTTAGAAAGCAAGCACTGCCACACAAAAGTTAAGTTAATCTGATGCTGAACTTCTTTGCCTTCTAATATTTCTTATCGCCACAAAGTGAATTATTCACAAGAGGGAGCCTCTGATGTTGATCATCCATAGTGAATCTTGAAGAGCCGAGCTTTGAGAGAAGCAGAGAAGCATTGATGAGTAACCACTTCAAGGATGATCTCCTCACAAAATGTGTAGGGTAATATTGAGCAGCAACCACAGGTAAATGAATTTGTTTGGATCAAACTCAGAATTTGTCTAATCAGAGGGCCGACGGTTCATAGTGATAGAAATCCTCAAGATTTGTCTTCAATTCTGTCTAATATGTGCACTCTAGAATTCCTGCAAATAACCAAATCTTTTTTTTTTGCATAAACGTGTGCCACGTCCCCCCACGCCCCC
>APFE031466363.1:0-15599 GCA_000404065.3 Pinus taeda | reverse complement strand
TTGAATTGAAACGCTGCAAAGCATGATCATTGATATGAATATCATTATCTAAATTTCTAATATCATATAAAATAATATATTTAAAATTCTAATTTATAATCATACATCAATGATCATACATTATAACAAAATACAAAGACAGCGATACCACCATCTTCAGCATTCTAATAATACACAGCAAACCTCAACAATGTCGTTCTAGAAGATCACTGTAGATCTATTCTTCCTGCATCTCTGTTATCAATAAAAGATCTTAATCTCAGAATCTTAACACTTCTGTCCTCTGCAACTTCAACAATATGTTATCAAGGCAACTCTGTTCAGTTCTAGGCCAAACTGCTATAAGCATTGGTGAGTTTTTCCCATCTGTACATAGTATCAATTACAAGGATATACAAAACAACAGTGTTGTGTTATGCTCGTGTGAATTCTATTGTCAATTGTATCCTTGTTGAAGAGTGACTCTTGTGCAGACTCTTGATGGCATAACAAGATGCTAATGCCTCTGTCCACTGATGCACATTTGTGTCTAGAACATTACTCGTACTTCTATCATAACTCCAAATATCTGCAATCTAAACCTATAGCTTCCATATCTGACAATTTGGCTATATGTATTACAGCTTCTGCTCCTTTACTTTGAAACTCTTGTTTAAATTCAAATTACAATGACCTCAAGGATTACCGTAACTTGATTATACAGATACTTGTAAGACACCAGTTAGGGTTACTTAGAGAAATAAAAAATACTTCAACGTGATCGGTGTGTCTTTTAGAAAGCAAGCACTGCCACACAAAAGTTAAGTTAATCTGATGCTGAACTTCTTTGCCTTCTAATATTTCTTATCGCCACAAAGTGAATTATTCACAAGAGGGAGCCTCTGATGTTGATCATCCATAGTGAATCTTGAAGAGCCGAGCTTTGAGAGAAGCAGAGAAGCATTGATGAGTAACCACTTCAAGGATGATCTCCTCACAAAATGTGTAGGGTAATATTGAGCAGCAACCACAGGTAAATGAATTTGTTTGGATCAAACTCAGAATTTGTCTAATCAGAGGGCCGACGGTTCATAGTGATAGAAATCCTCAAGATTTGTCTTCAATTCTGTCTAATATGTGCACTCTAGAATTCCTGCAAATAACCAAATCTTTTTTTTTTGCATAAACGTGTGCCACGTCCCCCCACGCCCCCTCTCGTCCCCCCTTGGCCCCCCATGTCTCCCTGCGTCCCCTCACGTCCCCTTTTTTGGAAACGCCCCCTCAGGAAAGGGAAACAATTCCTTGGCAAGTCCCCCTAAGTTTCCTCATTTTTGGGGGCGTGGGGAAACGTCCCCTACTCGTCCCCAAGTCCACGGAGCGTGGGGGAGCGAGGAAACTAGACCCCTAGGGGGGGAGGCGAGTCCCCATGGAACACTGCAATTAACCAATTATCACAATGCCAATTAGATGTGTAGCAATTAGATCTTAATGTAGTTGCGAGAGAACAAGAAATGTCAATATTCAATAATTCCTTGAATTACCAATTTAAGTGATACTAACCATTCAACAAAATATTAGATCTTTGAGATTAATGTGTCAAGTGAGTGAGCTTCTAAAAATTGTACTTCAAATCTTATGAAACTCACAAGTGACAACAATGTGTTAGTATTCTTATGAAATAACTTTACCAATTGCTAAATTACTTCAATAACTCAATGTAAACAATATAGGCAATGTAAGCAACCCTTTCCACAATGAGCTATGCTTATCAATAGGACATCAATAACAAACTTATGTTCCAATTTAGTGAGCAAAACTTAATTCTTACGACAGCAGTAAGTGAATTCAAATTTAGAGCACCTCAAGATGCAATAGATGCAATGCTTATGACTACAAAATGCAAATGAGGAAAGCCACTTTAGTAATGATGCAATGGAAATAAGAGGAAGAGGTTAGAGCTCCTTTTAGATGCCGAGACCATTGTTATATGTCAGACCTTATTATGCTTATGACAATCATTAGAATTCCATGAAAAGTGCCAAACAATGAATTACCCAATTGATGCAAGTTACTTGTTAATGTGCTAGGTAACTTACGAGTTAGATTCAAGCCGCTTTCATGAGATTTTTACCACTGTTATACAATTGATTGTATGCTGCTAGTAAACAGTGAGGAGGATGAAGGTTTAGAGATCAAACTGATAGGCTTTTGGCCTTGAAGATCTTGCTTAGAATTCTTCTAATGGAGTGACATCTTGCAATCACAACTTGTTAGCTCAAATTAATTGAATCTTACTGCAACCACAGATTGTTAGGGACAAAATCAAAATGATAACCCAAACAAAGATATATGAGGCAAAAGAGGCTAGGGGAAGGGCTGGAAGAGGAGAATCAAGTGCTAGAGAAGGGGCAACAAGGCCCAATAGGCCAACACTAGGGTAGAGAAGTCCTCACAAGCGGCTGTCGCCAAGGATCAAGCCCTCAAAGGGCTTCCACAAGGGAAATAAGGTCAAGAGGCTTGCGGCTAAGGGAAATGAGGCCAAGAAAGGCCTGTCGTAAGGTAGAGGGAGGCCCAATAAGGGTTGCCACAAAGGGACCAAGGCCCTAAGGGCTTGTGGCTCAAGGGTAGGGTCTCCTAGAGGCCTGTGACACCCAAGAAATAACCTCTTAGAGGTTTCCGCAGAGGAAGAGAGGGTTGTTGAGGTAAGGAAGAGGCCCTTCAAGCTTGCGACAAGGGAGAAGCAACCCTAAAGGGCTCGCGACAAGTTGAAGGAGGGTTGACTGAGGAGAAATAAGGGCAACGGAGGAGGCTAAGGCCTTGATAGGGCCTGCAGCTAGGGCTTCGCAGCCCTAGAAGGCTGACGATAGGGGTAAAAAGGGCCACGACAAGGCTTGGAGGGCCTATCTAGGTCAACGTCTCACCAAGAGGAGAAGAGGAGGTTGCGACTAGGGCTAAGATGGCAAACGCTTGGCCTATAAGGCCTAAAAATAATTTGGACCCTTGCAAAAAATTCAGATTGTGTTTTAGATCTCCAAAATCGCCAAAAATTGCCTAAGAAATGCCACAAAGGGCTAGCAACTTCCTCCTTTGTCTTACCTTGAGCTTGGAGGAGAAGCATAGGAGAAGCATAGGAAGGCAAGATCCACCTCTAGAAACCCCAACGAAAATTTTCCAAGGCTAGAAACCCTTGAAACCCTTCCAAAACTTTTGAATTTGCCTGAGAGATCAGTTGCACAGATGAAAATGAAATTTTCCCACAACCCCAATATATACAAAATTGAAAAAATAAACCCCAAACCCCAATTGCTGCAAAACAAGGGTTAAAAAAATGTTTACAAAATATATACAATGCTCATAAAATGATTTTTTTTTGAGAAATAATTTTTTAAATAATGATAATTGATTAATGTGTTTTGAAAGTTATAATATTAAACACAACCTTTAACAAAGTAAGAAAATCACATAAAAATTCCCAGAGCCCAAACAAGGTCGAGTCTTCTCCGAAGTCTGTGAACTTGGAGCCCAAGGGCTGGTGTACCTACAAATCTCTCTATATTTCTTCGAGCAAACTTGTTAGACATATGGTGAACTAGATCACCTAAGATAGACCCAAAATCTACCAATAGAATGTTCTTATCACCAACAAATGAAATAACAAGCTTATATAAAGATTTAGTACAATATAAAAAAACACATAACTTATAGTACCATAGATCAATCGACAAAGAACACCATGAACTGAACCCCAAAGTATTTTTATTATGATTTCAGATGTTCCCAACAGATCAATGGATCAATACCAACGTTACAAAATTACATAGACTAGAGCCAAAATTTTCATCCTGACTTGAGAAGAAAAATGGTTTTTAATTTATAGACAAGTCCTCCAAGTGGAAAATAATGGCTAGTTGGTTTGATCCCCGTCAAAACAATTTCAACCGTTGATAAATATTTGCTCATTTTTTAATTTCTACCATCAAAAATATTTTTTTTGAGGAATTTTCAAATCTTTTAAAAACCATTTTTTATTAATCCAAAAATAAATATTTTGGATTAATTTCCTCAAATTTTTTACTTTGACTTAACCACCAAGGTCCAAGGCCTCAATTTTCTTATAATATCCATTTTTGCTTTGGTGGGGACCTCCAAAAATTAACTTCTTTTTGACCTACGAATTTTTTGGTCATTTTTCACTTGGAGAAATTAATTTCTGTGAAACTATTAAACTATTTAATTTTAATTTTGCCAGAAAAATTAATTAATTGACACTAGAGGGGATTAATTATTTTTTCCACGCTCAAATATTTTAGCCATGGTGTCTAAGTATGAGGGACTATGCACTAATATATTTTTTTACATAAAATATTACAAATTCAACCCTCAAAAGGGTAATACCCATTCGTTATAGACCCTCAATATAATTACCCAATTCTGCGATACAATATGATCTAGTAAACCAAGTGATCTGTAATAAAATAATTTAGCCAAATAACTTAAATTATTCCCAAATCACTTTTACAAAAACTTGATATAATGCTAGGACTCACCTAAAAGTTTGACTATGAACTCCACCCTAGCCGATTATCCGTGTTTAGAAACACACATATTTCGGTGAGGTTTAAAAACCTCCTAAGATGAAATTCATTGTCAAATTCAAAGGCTTACCTAGGTTGTTACATAATTAAATGACCTTACTAACATCATTTACATTACAATTTGCAGAAATTCGATTTACAATGATACATCGAAGTGTTGGCTGATGATTCTGAACTTTGGAAAAAAAATTGCACCACTGCCTCCTTGTACTTGTGACAAAATAGGTGCAACATACCGCTAAAGTGAGGTTTGAATTGTGCTTAGCTCGAGCCATGCCTTGTGGCTCTAGAGCCTAATTGTGCTATTCAATTTTAAGGGGGTCTCGATTCTAAAGCCCTTCACCCTCAAGAAATTCATGTCTTTTGCCCATTTTAGTGACACATTGCAGGTTATTCATCCATCTCTTTTTTATTTTTGTACACAAGCACAAATTATCCCACTTTATCTACAATGTTACCTCTCCAACTTGCACTTAATGATAAAATCTCTAATCCACAAAGTGCAACCGAGTGGGAACTACTAAGATAGTTATTGTTACCCACCAAAAGTGGGTAATCCATAAGAGAAATTTTTGCTCCCATTTGTCAGCCAACAATCCTATCATGGCCTACACATATCTTTGCATCAGAGCTCTCTGCCTATGCTCCAGCCAGTGTTGTATCCCGTTTAGCATTCTTCTTGAAAGAAAGTGGATCATCTATTGGAAGGTACATTAACCATTTTTGTAATCATGTGCTTTCATTTAATGTTTTGGGATATGTTGTTGCAAAATCTAGCAAGCCTTGGAGAGGGATATCGTACAAAGCTAATGCTAGACCAAAAGACAACAATGGGGTGATGGCCCACTGTCACCATAGCCAAAACCCCCTTCTCTTTATGGACTTTCACTAATGGGAGGAAGTCCCGATATGAGGTCACCTATGATAGATGTTCTAAGTGCAAAGGTGTAGGGTGACCAATAGGCTTCTAAGGGAAAAGCTCAACTTAAGTACAAGGTTCCAATTACCCAATGGAGGCAAAACATATTTTCAAGAGAGGCGCAAGACCTAGGGCTTGATAAGTAGGTTGAATGTTGGGATGGCCAAAGGTCAAGGCAATGAGAAAGGGTTTCCAATAGTGATTTTCAGCAAGACAAAGGCACATGAAACCCTCAAATAAGTCCCTAAGTTGAAGCAACACCAAACTAGGGTTTACCTAGGGCAAGAAAGTTTATGGATAAAATTGAAGTGAATGCCTACCAAGAAGGTTTCTTTTGAGGCAACCAACTATGTCCTTGGCATTTAGACTCTCCAATCCCAAAAATATTCCTTGCCTAGAAATTCACACCAAGCCCTAGCTTGGATGCTTGGCCTTAAAGGAGTCAAATTAGGTCAAAAAAGAAAGAGATAAAGTTTATGGATAAAAAATAAGTTTGATCACCAACAAGGTAGGCCAATGCCTTATTCCTTAGGAGGATGGAGTCTATGAGTTGATGGGATGGCTAAAAGTTGTTAAGGAGGAAGGATAATTGATGCCCTAGCATAAAAAATCCTAGTGATCACCTATGTAGTGGATTGAGGATTTTATGGAGAGCTAATCAAAGTTCACCACTCGAATTATCATTCACATGTTATTCATGAGTAATGCATGCAATAGCGATATCTAGATTTTATCTAATAGATTTTCAATAAATTAGGGCACAATAGAAAACCATAGATTCAATTTATTCATACATTAGACATAAAGAAAATATTTATCCAACAAAATGCTCACTTACAAGATAACATGCATGAAATTCCATCCATTGATCTAGGACAATAACTTCAAAGACAAGTGGATTAACTCCAAATGTTAAAATGCGTTCATAGATCCAATGTTCTCCACAAGACAAAGAGGCTGAAATACTCAATTCCAAGTGATGATGAGAAAGAAGTGATTCCTCTCCTCTATTTATATGAGGAGTACTAATGTCCTTTTTAGCCTAAAAGCCCCTAAAACAATAAATTATGTCACAATTATGAGTTAGGTGACAAGCCGATCTACTAGCTTAGACAATAACATAAGAATTTTCCCACTCGTGTGAGCCGTAGGGAAATAATTGCTAACTTCATCCATGCGTTAGACATTGTAGGGCATTTACATCTATACTTGAGCTCATTTTCTGCTTAGTTCCCAAAATAACCGTATAAATCAAAACTACCAAAACATACCAATAACATGCTTCTCAGTTTAAAATTTAGAAAGTAATTTTATGTGTCCAAGGCTCTTGGTAATGTGGTTTCATAGTCCTTTGAACTTCTTTCGATATATTCGTCTGTCGTGTTCTTCATTTATTCCAATGTCAAAGATTGTAGAAAGGTAGTCTCCAAACCCATTTCTTTTTCGTCACTTTTTAGTGCTTGAGTTTCTTCTTCTATAAACATTCTCTTTGAACAATACCTGTAATGTACTGAGACCTGCCATGGAGCTTCATAAATACCTCTTGCAAACTTCAAAATATGCTTTGCCCTGTAACCAAGTCAACAATTTTGTTCTGCCAATCAAGAAATGTATTTTAAGTTTACTTGGCATTGGACTATTCATATAACTGAATTGACAATTCAAATCTCCCTTTTAAATACTCCAAGACCTGTGACTGCGCAATAACTTCCTACCACAAATGCAATCTGCAAAAAAGATTCAGTAAGTTCACTGTACTTTCACTATTCACTGAGCTGCAACTGACGATTGTTTTGGTATCTAAGACAATTTGCACACCATATATTGAATTGATCATGTGCAAACAACTAAACCACTGAACCTATGACAATATTTCTCCTCTGGAGAAGCTTCTCTATTCTTTAAATTTTTCCAAAGTATTCCATCTCGTTACTTTGGAAATTATCTTCTTAGCGGAGAATTATTTTCAATCTGCGAGCTTTGCATTCACCTTTAGCGAATATGGATTCATGGCTTTTTCATTTTCAAGAATAATGTTTGTGATCTCTGTCTTGTCCAAAATTGTCCCACCATAATCCTCTAAGCCCTTAGCGATATTTTTAGCAATTCAACCAACAACTGTTAAATTCTTCATGACATGTCTTGACATGCTTCAATATAAGTAAGCTATGTACATAATTACGATCTCAGCAAACAAAATGCCATTAGTTGTACTTGTACTACTCTGCTCTAATACATGTTCACATTCGAAAGACCCTCTGCACCCTTAGGACTGCAAGATAGATCTTGTGCATGAAACACACAAATCCAGAAACAATGACAAAGTAAACGCAGATTAAAAATTACAGAATTTATAATTATTTTGCTACAACATTTTCCCTTTGAAATTCTCCCACTATTCGTCGTGAAACCAAAAAACTTTATCAATCAAAGGACCCTCTTCATCGCAACAAATTAGCCCAACACTGTAATGCCATATAGCAATCTTATTGAAAACATTCTGGACTTTCTTAACAGTCAATGCAGTTATAATCTTCCAGTCCATATATTCCAAAAATTTTGCATCCTCCACCTTTCTTGATTTGTATCTTGCAATAATTATATTGTATTGTTGATGGAACGTATTTTCTGCAAGCAGAGGCATGAAGAGCTTGGACACCTGTGGCTAGATGCACAAAGTAGAATAGCAGGCCTGGCATGAAACTCTTGTTCCTGATCCCCAATAATGGTATATGCGTTTTTTAGAGATGCTTTGCCTTTCACCTTTGCCAAATTAGGTGCCAATTACTGAATGACCAAAGAAGCACATGAGGCCACTAGATTCACCCAAAGCAACTCATATTTGTAATTTTCCCCTGCCTGTAAATCAGTCTCAAACAAGGGGACACCTAGTGTTGCATTAGCCAGTTGTCTTGCATTATAATTCTTGGCCACAAATCTATCCTATCCAGGAACAATTTGGATGATCTGTCCATATGGGTCATCTGGTAGACCAACCCACCTACGGACTAGTCCAGAACCAACATCATCACAGATTCTTGGTGCATCCAATAACGTTCTTGTTCTATTGATTTCTTGAGCTCATCCATGATATCCGCATTAACGTCCTTTGCCATTGTTGTTGCAAGAGCTAGCTGAGAAGCTTCCTGGAAATCTTCATTCTCAACTACTTCTTCTAATTGAAACCATGTGCTTGTACTTGGTGAATAAAAAAAACAAGATTGCTCCTTCAGAAATGGCGCTCTAGATCTCTGCGGAGGTAAACCACCAATTGTGAAGGGAGTGTGAAAATTTATAATCTGAAATTCTACTGTAGCAACTGATTTATTTCACCTACTTATTCTTCTCAATAAGTTATTTACGAAATCCCTTTAGCAAATATAAAAAAAAAATTCTACAGCAGTTATCACATAATTGTATAGAGAAAATACATGCACAAGAACCAATCACATCAACACAGTTGTTTTTGGACAATTGTCCCCGAAAAAGCCTAGTGCGGGAAAACCAGTGCAACAGATGAGAGTTTTAGTAATCTTCAGCAACAATTGCTTTTACAAGGAATGATTTTATAGAGAAACTGAAAGAGAACACCTGAGACTTTCCCTTGGAAACTTTCTGACACTTTGGAGACCTTTCTCCCACTCCTGCGTCACCTCTGCGTCACTCTGCATGGCTCTGCGTGGCTCTGAGTGGCTCTACGTCCTTCTGCGTCAGTCTGCGTGAGGGCTAGGTCTCTCCTCTAGACTGCGTCTCCCTCTGCGCTGTCTCTCAGTGTCCCTGCATCACCTCCTCCTTAGTCATTGACTGTCGCTGATGCCCTCCTCTTCCTCCACCCTGCAACTCTCCCTCTGAAATTGATCTCTTTCTCTTGAGAATCGATTTTCCTTGAGATACTGAGTATCTGCTTGTGTGTCTCCAAATGATCCTTAAGTCTTCTCTTATACCTTTCCTGTTAATGAATCAACGACCAAGATTAAGTCTCTAATCAACGACTAAAATTAAAACAGACTGGATCCTTGTCTTTGAGAAGCTTCTCAGACTTATCTTTATTAATACCCATTAACATTTTTATTTTCCTAAGTTTAGACTAAACTTAGGAACCCATTAAAAATTTTAATTATTTTAATGACTCCTCATCCGGGTAGAATTTCTCAAAACAATTTTTGGGTCTTAGAGATCTCATGTGCCTTAGCCTCTCCTCCAAATTTCAAGACTAGAGCACATTCGATGCTACCCAAAATCAACACTCCCTCTTAGTGAGGAATGTGCTCTAGCAATGCTTCACCATAGAAGCATCACACTGATCCTCCACATCGGTCCTCTGTGCTGATGCTTGGCTTGCTGCCCCACATCCACTGCACTGTTGCTTCCTGTACTGCTGCCCATGACACTGCCATTGCCATTGCTACATCTGTACTGCAGCTTCCTTTCAACATGTTGCATCATGCTGTCCATAGCACTGCCATTGCCACTGCTAACTGCTACACTGCAACTCTCGACACTTATCCATTTCTGCTACTAAAATGGATTCTTAACCTTCCCCATCTTCTCCCTGAAATAAGCAAACTTTGTTCTTCCTAGAGCCTTGGTGAGGATGTTTGCCACCTGTTCTCCTGTAGGAGTGTACCTCAACTGTATTGCTCCTCGTTGGACACAGTCTCTGACAAAGTGACACCCGATATCAATGTGCTTCGAGCGATCATGAAATACTGGATTCTTAGAGAGATTGATGCAACTCTGATTATTACACAAAATCCTGGTCGCTTCCATCCTTCTCTTGAATAGATTCACAAGCAATTTCCTAAGCCATATGGCTTCGCATGAAGTTGTGCTAGCTGCCATATATTCTGCTTCAGTTGAGCTCAGAGCCACAAATTTATGTTTCCTACTACACTAGGAGGTCATTCCTGATTCAATTTTGAAACAATACTCAGTTGTACTTTTCCGATCTATCGAACATCCAACCCAATCCGTGTCGGTGAACCCACTCAGCTTGATGTCATTGCCTTGGGTGTACAATAGTCCATGCTCGACTGTTCCTTGTATATACTTGAGAACATGTTTGGCTGCTGCCCAGTGTGCCCTCTTGGGTTCCACCATGAACTCACTGAGAGTGTTGACAAAGTAACAAATGTCTGGCCCGGTATTGACCAGATACGTCATGGACCCTATAAGTTGCCTGTACAAGGTGGGATCAACATCTTTATTTTCTGATGCATCAATCTTCTTCCAGTTGGTGATCATTGGAGTAGCCATAGGTCTATAGTTCTGCATCTTGAATCTCTTCAAGATATCTGTAGCATATCTCCCTTGTCCAAGGAAGATTTCACACTTTTGTTGCCAAACTTCCAACCCTAAGAAATAATGCATCTGTCCCAAATCCTTCATGTCTAATTCTATGGCTAGGTTCTTCTTGAAGTCTTTGATGAGCCTGGATGATCCTGTCAGGAAAAGATCATCCACATATAACACTAGGATTAGAGACTCATTCTCTACGACAAGATAGTAGAGAATCGAGATTAAGGTCTGCGTCACTCTTGATGAACCCCATCTTTTGCAAGTATCCATCAATTCGACCGTACCATGCTCTAGGTGCCTGTTTAAGCCCATACAAGGCTTTCTTTAATCTGCATGCATGAGATTTCTTCTAATGAGTCTCAAAACCCTCTGGTTGTTGAATGTATACTTCCTCTTCTATTACCTCGTTCAAGAATGTCGTCTTGACATCCATTTGGTGAATCTCTCACCCCATTTGTGCTGCAAGAGATATCACAATTCTAATAGAAGTATACCTGGCTACTGGGATGAAGGTTTCTTTGTAGTCTATCCCTTCCTTCTGAGCATACCCTTTAGCCACAAACCTGGCTTTGTATTTCTCCACACTGTCGTCTACAACATATTTGACTTTGTAGATCCATCTCGAACCTACCACTGACCTGTCCTGAGGCCTAGGTACTGCTTCCCAGACATCATTGACCATTATAGAACTGTATTCCTCCACCATAGCATCTACCCATACTTGATGTTGAACGACCTCTTGAAAACTAGAAGATTCCCCAATCTGAGCTACTTGGGCCTGGTATCTGTCTGGCTATCTTCACTCCCTTTTATCATTCCTAAGTGCACCAATGAAGTCATCTGCATCCCGTAGAATCTGTTGGAGTTCTCGACTCGTTCTTCCATTGGTAGTGGGTACATCTATCAACTCTTCCTCTTCCTAAGATTCCTCCTGTTCTGACGCTGTCTTTAGGAGAATTTCTTGTACTAGTTTCTGCTGGTCGAAGTGGTTGGACTGATGGATCGTCTTTTGACTACTCCTCGGAAGGCATTCCTCAGGATTTCCTGAAAGATCTGTCCCCCATGAACTTTACATCTCGTCGAACTACTACCTTCCTACTCCCTGGAAGATAGACTCTATATGCCTTAGCATTCTTGCTATATCCCACAAGATATCCTTTTTCAGTAGTTTGATCTAATTTCTTTCTCTTTCCTTCAGGTATACGACAATACGCTAAACTCCCAAATATCCTGAAATGACTGACTTCAGGTGTCTTCCCGATGAAGACCCTTTCTGGAGTGATTTTGCCCAATGCCCTGTGTGGAGTTCTGTTCTGGATATAAACTGTTGTGCTACATGCTTCTGCCCATACGAATTTGGGCATACCCTGTAGGAATTTACAGGGTAAGTTCCTCAGACAAAACACCAAAAGGACACCGCTCACAAACAGATCACAGATCAATACACCAGTATTTTGACGTGGTTAAAACCCTCAGAGAGGGAAACAGTCCACGGCCTGCGCCAACGTGGCTACTACAGGCAATTTATTAATAAAAGAATGAAAATTTACATAAGCTTCTCTCATGCACTGTTAACCTACAAATGACCCTCCATGCGCTTTAAATAGAATTCATGGACCAATCGGGTGTCAAGCCACGGATCAAGTGTCGGTAATACGGAGGAGAGAATGAACCGTCGGATCACTACATATCATGACCGTTGGATTGTAAGTTACAAAATATACAATGGTAAAGAAACACACTTTACCTAACTCTATACTAGACCAATTTGAACTTAACTATTTCCTGTGTGTCGGAATATCCTAACATCCCCCCTTAAGAACAACTTGGGATAGGATTGAAGGATTTACAAATATGACACAATAGGAGAAGGAAGGAGGCACTAGAGCCTATCCCCCCTTAGTGACAACTTCCTGAACTCGAAGCATATATCGAAGTTTAATGAACTTTGCCTCTGTGAGAGCCTTTGTTAAGATGTCTGCAACCTGATCATCTGTTGAACAATATTGCACTTCAAGAACATGGTCATGAATGAGCTTTCTGATGAAGTGCATGTGAAGTTCAATGTGTTTGCTGCGCTGATGCTGAACTGGATCTTTGCAAAGCTGAATGGCACTTTGATTATCACACCAAAGTGTAGTCGGATGCTGCTGCTCAAAGCCCAATTCTGATAGGATCTGACGAAGCCACAAGGCTTCCTTACTAGCTTCCACGGCACCACGATACTCTGCTTCTGCTGACGAAAGAGAAATGGCAGCGTGTTTCTTACAAGCCCATGTAATGGGTCCTGAACCAAGTGAAGACATAACCGGCAGTAGACTTCCGATCATCAGGGTCACCAGCCCAATCAGAATCAGTGAAACCAAACTAATAGAGGAGCTGCTTTGGCACTGTAATGAATCCCAAACTGTACTGTACCTCGAACATAACGAAGTATTCTTTTAGCTGCTTTCCAATGACTTTCACGGGGGTTTTGCATAAAACGAGCAACAAGGCCAACAGCAAAGGAAAGGTCAGGACGAGTATGGGTTAAATACAAGAGTTTTCCTACAAGTTGACGGTATAAGGTAGCATCAACTTCAGGAGAAGTACAAGAGACTGAAAGTTTGACTCCAGACTGAAAGGGAGAAGGAGCTGGCTTACAATCTTCCATGTGAAAATGACGAAGAATATCACAAGCATACTTGGACTGGGAAAGGGAAATACCCTCCTTGGATTGCAAGACTTGAAGACCGAGAAAATAGTGTAAGTGTCCTAAGTCTGTCATTTCAAATTTCTTTTTAAGGCTGGACTTCACATGGTTTATAAGGTTGGGATCACTACCAGTAAGAATAAGATCATTAACATAAAGAACAAGGATGATAAGAGAGTTGCCCACTTTCTTGGTGTAGACAGTATTGTCAGAATAACACCTAGAAAAGCCAGATTCTAAAAGAAAGCTATCCATTTTGGCATACCAAGCCCGCTGAGATTGCTTGAGACCATAAAGAGATTTCTTAAGTCGACATACAAGGTTGGAGTCTGTTTGTATGAAGCCAATGGGTTGTGCCATATAGATTTCTTCATGCAAGTCCCCATGCAAGAAGGCAGATTTAACATCCATCTGATGGACTTCCCATTTTAAGGAGGCAGCAAGGGAAAGAACAAGACGGATAGAGTTCATTTTGGCAACAGGGGAGAAGGTTTCAGTGTAGTCAATGCCTTCAACCTGTGAAAAGCCCTTAGCAACAAGACGAGCTTTATGTTTATCAACTTTCCCATCTGGTCCATACTTGGTTCTGTAAACCCATTTACATCTAACAAGTTTGCGTCCCTTTAGTAGAGGAACAAGATCCCATGTATCATTTGCCAACAATGAATGATATTCTTCATTCATAGCTGCTTCCCAATGTGGATGGCCTGAAGCTTCTGCAAAAGTGTCAGGATCATGATTTACTGGAGCTTGAGCCAGTAAAGAAGAGGCTCTTTCAAACTGAGAACGTGTACGGCGCTGATCTGTAGGATCACCGGCAAGATCACCTGCTGCATCTCGAGTAGCACGGACCCATCTTGGAAGTGAAGGAGCTGAAGGAGCTGAAGGATGATCCTGAGAAGGTGGTGGAGGATTATCATCCTCACTTTCATCATCTGAAGAAGAAATGTTTTCAAAAGTAGAAGAGATAGGAAGAGGTGGCACATCCGCCGGACTAGGCTCGCAGGCCGATTTATTTTCATCAAATTTTACATCTCTTCTAATGATAACATTTTTGGACTTAAATGGAATAAGTCTATAACCTTTTACATCTTCAGAATATCCAACAAAAGTACATTTCTCACTCTTAGGTCTAAAGCTTTATGCTTTTCATCTGGAATATGGGCCCATGCTTCACTTCCAAAATACGAAAGTGACTTACATCTGGTTTAATGGAACTCCAAGCTTCTTCTGGAGTGATATTCTTTAGAACCTTAGTAGGAGTGCGATTTATTATATAATTTGCACAATTAATTGCTTCGGCCCAAAAACTAAGACTGAGTCCTTTAGATTGCAGCATACAATTAGCCATTTCCTTTAGGGTGCGATTTTTCCTTTCAGCTACACCATTTTGTTGTGGAGTGTATGGAACAGTATGTTGCATTTGAATTCCATTTTCGGTGCAAAAGTTGATGAATGTGTTTTTAACATATTCTCCCCCATTATCAGTTCTTAGCTTAAGAATTTGATGTCCAGATTGTTTTTCAACAAAGGCTTTGAAGGCCAAAAATGTGTTAAATACTTCGCTCTTGAGTTTTAAGAAGTATACCCAAGTGCGTCTGGAGAAATCATCAATGAAAGTTAAGAAATACTTGCAGCCTGAGAATGAAGCAATAGGAAGTGGACCACATAAATCACTGTGCACAAGCTGTAAAGGGGCTGAGGCGTGCCAAGAGGCACGTTTTTCAAAACTGTCCCGATGATGTTTTCTGATACAAACCATCGGAAACAAACACCCATCTTCTGCAAGATACCATAGGAAAGACCCTGTCACCATATTTTCTTTAACATAGATGCGAAGGGAGCGATAGTTTAAGTGACCAAATCGCTCATGCCAAAGTTTTCTCACTTCATCATTATGAGCAACAAATACCGAGGGAAGATTTGATGACCCAAAGTTGTGAACTTATACAACCTTGTAGAATCATCAGCAATGCCAAAGGCTAAAATCTGTCTAGGATCTCTTAGGTCCTTAATTACAACATCGTGAGGTGAAAATTCAACGATTTTACCTTCACCTGAATGAGTTATCTGATATACAGATAGAAGGTTGCCGGATAAGGTTGGAACACATAAT
>APFE031466355.1:94031-112125 GCA_000404065.3 Pinus taeda | reverse complement strand
GGTTGTAAGCATATTTCAGTATTTTCCATTAATGAAATGAAGTATTATTTCCGCTGCATCTTTGTGTATATGGTTATCTCTGTAATTTTTTGCGTTCCTGTTTAAGTCCGGATCATTTGGATCTTTCGCTATCCATAGATGTGTCCCAAAGCATTCCCCTGCAAAATTAGAAACTAAATTATCCCAAAGAAAGTGGAATTCTCGGATCACATGGTTCAAAACCCTGCTTTTGGCTTCCTATGCAGTTCCTTAGTCAATTTTTGTGCATACGCAGAAGATTCCATTAGGAACTACCCATAAGTACGCATTGTCTTACACTGTGGCCTGCGAACATGACTTAATGCATGTAAAAATAAAAAGTAAAGTCTAGAAGCATTATTGGTCGCATCTATCTAGACCAACAAGCTGCGAATGGTTGCCTATTTAGTCTTGATCTCTCCCATCATGGAGAAACCCCCTCTTTTTGGAATCCCTATCCCACCATTAGTGGATCTCATCCCTTGGAAAATGGATCCCAAACTTCCCACTCTTGACCTATAAAGCTAACCCAAACCTAAGGATAGAAGAGAACTATTGGAATTAGGCTTATGCTGCAGGAATAAGGTTGGAAGGCTATTCATTCAATAAGAGGGTTGGATATTATGGGAAGGGACTTGCAACATCAAGGCTTCATGGTTGTAAGACTATTATCCATTTTATTAATATAAAGGCAATTCTTCTTTCTTAATTATATCTTTGTTGATACAATTTGTAGGATTCCTTAATCACCTACATAGATTGTGATTACATATTGATCAATTTATGATACATGGTTGAGTTAATTAGTCCATTTATCTCTTATGTTATATACTGGATTCTTTGATATCGTGTTTGTTTCCATCTATGCAGATCTCTTTCATTAGAGAACTTTTGAGCTCTAAAATGGGCCTCCTAAGAAAAATGTACATCCAAAATAAACTTTATAAGAACCAGTAGGATTCAAGATGATGATGTTAGCCATGGGGGATGATTCACCATTTTTGGGGTAAAAAGGTAAAAAAATTAAAAATTTATAAAATAATAAAACTACTTTTTTCAACTTATCTCCCTAAGGTTTTACTTAAATTTCGAGTTGGAGTATTCGTTGGATGCAAGATTGAATTCCTCATCCGAGGAGTACTCATGTTGCATACTTTCGATGGACCCTACTACACGAAAAATGAGAAATACATGAAAAAACATTATTACAATCACGTTTTTCATGTATTTCTCATTTTTTGTGTAGCAGGGTCCATCGAATGTATGAAACATGGGTACTCCTTGGATGAGGAATCAAATTATGCATCCAATGAGTGTTCTTGCATGAAATTGAGTAAAACCAATGGGAGATAAGTTGAAAATACAAGTTGAAAAAGTAGTTTTTCTTATTTCCTTCTAGAATTTGATAATGTAATCTAATATTATTTATTATTTCAACTATTATTTTATAATTTCCTTAAGAGGCCCATTTTAGACCTCAAAATTCCCCTAATGCAGGACATCATGGAGAAGTTGTGGGAAGCGATTGGAGGATCTCTAAAGCATTGAGGAGGAGCGGATGGTCCAAAGTTTTGAAGGGGACTTCATCAATCATTTCGTTTAAAATGGGAAGTGGCCTCTATCATAGTATTTGTGTCAGTCAATCATAGTCTAGAGAAAGGTATTAGTTTCTGGTTGTTTGTTATTAGATTTATTTGGAGTCTAGGGAGATCACTCTTATCTGCAAGAGGGATAATTCCACATAATAGAAAGGGTGTTAGGAAAGGTGGTGGTAGGATTTTTATGGTGTACGAAGAAAACATCTTGGTGATATAATTGGAACCCATGTCTGATCCTTGGTGTATGATTTCTTTTATGATTTTTGGAACACTCATAGAGAGAGACATATATAGGACAAATAAAAGTAAAATAAAGAATAAGTTATTGCTTAATTGAATAGATCTCCAGGGGTTCTTTCAAGCGTGAATGATGCAAGGTGAAGATGATAATGTAGAAAAGTAGTGGCTTAATTGACTACCTCCATTCGAGGAATTCGTGGGAGCTTACATCACTCGAGAAAAAATATCTAGAGGCATTACCACTTGAAATACCAAGACTAATTAACAAATAGCATTAAAATATTTTGTAAAGAAATAAAGACAAAAAGAGATCACTCCAACATTCTACTTCTTGGCATATTCTACAGCAATTTGATTCTTTTATGGAAGGTAGTCCCCACCTATGTTTCATTATCATTGTCCTATGCTTGGGAAATACCTCTTCTTTGTGTTGTCTATCATGCATGTTGGGTTATCACAAGATAGAAAAGTGGTAAAATCATGGGCCCACAAGGTTAGCCAAGTTATGATTTATATTTAATTAAATTACCAATTAATGATTAAGAATCTTTGTATGTGACATATTTGCATGCATTACACGTGTCTCTTTCAGAAAGCTCTAAGAGGATGTTGAGGTGTTCATGATATGGCATTAATTACTTCTTTTTTACTAAATCATGTCAGACAAGAAATTCCATTTGCAAAATTTTATGTCTTCAAATTCTCCTGTAACATCAACAATTAGCTGAGATCAATGGCCATGGAGCTTGTACTTTGTCGTAAATGTCATTTCCATATTGGTGTGTTCCTTCAAGGATTTTATGCTTTCTTCTAGGATGATAAAAATATCCTTGGATGAGGTTAGGGTCATATGGAAAGAAAGGCATGGGGGTAGTTGAGCCTGTGCACTAGCTAAGGAGGGGCAACATCTACTACGACAGCATGCTATGGATGCATCAAATTAAGCGAAGCTTGTAAAGACATGAGCTTATCGTTAAATATGCAAGATCGTTCAAAATGAAGAGAGCTTAGGATGGTCATTTTGATGAATCTCAAACCATAAAACCACAACATAATGGGGTAAAAGGTCAGGCCAAATAACCAAGGATTTACCTAGTAGTAATAATTGGAATTGTGTGAGTGTTAGTGACATATAAAATAGGCTACTATAGCTGTCGCCTCCACCCTAAAATTCTTTCACAACTACTCATATTTTTCTTCATAGTTTCTCTTGAGGTAGCAATTCGATTTGCTTTCATTAATTCCACACTTGCAATATCTGTAAAATATCACTAATACAAAGTTTGATTTTTTTTTTTTGAAGTTGAGACAGAAGAAATTGATTGAAAGTGCTACAACCCTTCTTGTTAACTCCTTTTGTAAACATTATTATAAATTGTAAGCCCTATAATTAATAATTTAAAATACCTACTAAGATGAAGGCACATGGGTTCAGAACTGTGGAGGAGACTACCTACGAAAATTGGAGGAAGTTGGTTATTTAATACCAATCATGGGCTGAATGGTGTGCCTTGAATGGGTTGACTATAGATTTATGACAAAGGGAGGAAGTGTATGGGATTCCCCAAAAGAGAGGATGAACCCATACTCCTCTTAGGAAAGTCCACATGCAAAAAAAGGATTGGGAATTTAAAAGAGGAGACAACACTCGCAGGATGCTCCTTAAGAAAATAAAACATAAACTTGAATTGAAGGGAGACAACAACAGTGGGAACGGGGAATGCATACAATCAAATAGTGAAGAGTGCTATGGAGAATCAACAAGGAGACAACATTGGGCAATGACCCAAGAATTTGGAAACAACATTAAGAAAGGAGGAACTTTTGTGACAATGCACAAGAAGGCCATAACACACTGGTAAAGGCATGGGAGGAGGAGAAGACTCCATAGGTTGGGCTATGCCATGGATGAGAAGATTCAATATTTAGGTGAAGGAGAAGATCTCTCTGGATCCTCGGATTTGGCTGGAGTCTCTATAATCCTTTGGATGCC
The DNA here is from genome assembly GCA_000404065.3 of Pinus taeda. Classification (NCBI taxonomy): domain Eukaryota; kingdom Viridiplantae; phylum Streptophyta; class Pinopsida; order Pinales; family Pinaceae; genus Pinus; species Pinus taeda. Next base: position 108,276 of record APFE031466355.1, on the reverse strand, counting down.
TAATCTACAAAGGTGTTTTTCATGTCTTATCCTTGCATTACAACTTGCAGATGGTTATGGTGTTGGTTTTATTCCTTTGAGCGCTCCTCCTCAAGATTTTAACTTAGCTCAGGGGTGATTGACTATAAGAAATGATACAGTGCATTCAATATAAGGTTGGGTAGAGAGTTGTAGTCCTGATATTAGTTGTCAATTTTCAATCTATAAGATAAGTTTCCTACTCACACTACTATGTACATGGTTATATTGCAAAGGATTATTGACATAGTTAAAATGTGTATGCTAATGATGAGGAATGACTATTCCTGTATAGTTTGCTAAGGAATACCTATTCCTGTGTATTATGATGAAGGATGTATGTTCTGTGTTTATGGATTCTTGTTCATTATCGTTGTGTGAGAGATGCCTTATCTTTGTTGTCACTGGTTAAATATGTAATGAATGGTTTATGTACTATGAGTGGATTGTGTTGTGAATCGTCTATGTTGTTGAGTTAAATACAAATAGGTCATGCCTTTATATGTTTATTACAGATACATATATCTATATGTGAATCTCAAGAGAGATAGGCTTATTTGTATGTTTATATTGAAGTTGGTCGAACATTGTTTAAGCTCAACATGAATACACACACACACACACACATATACAAAAATGAGAGCGGGGTTGGGTGCTTGTCCAAGCTCAAGAGAGATAGGCCATAATGGATATGTCGAGAGAGCCTCGACTCATATACAATCATATATAAGTTAGAGCTCAAGAAGAACTTGTAGCAATGTAAAGTATCAAGAGATTTGATACTATATGTATATATGTCTATGCATGTGTGTGTGCATAAGAAGATTAGGAGGGGGTCATAGAGGTTGAGCATCGAGGGTGTTCCTCGTCATTCTATATATATACGTATATGTGCAGGCTACCCCTTAAAATTTCGAAATGCTGAGGAGTTGAAGATTTGTGTAGGTTTTAACCCCATACAGAGATTACCTACATACGAATTCTAAAAACAGAAAATAAACAATGGCAAGAGAATAAAACATAAAACATATATACACAGAGATTTTCCCCTGGATCCCAAAACTGGGACTACCAAATTGATTTTTCATTATATTCCTTTCAATGTTATAATACATATATATACATGCCGAAGCATTCATAAACCCAAATCCATTAACATTGGATTAGAACATAACCGTATTTCCCTTAACCAGATCTACAAAATACCACGGACAGAAAACCATCATGCCCAAAACCATGTGCGAATTCCACACACAAAAACATAGGTAGGTCCGCCCACCTATTATAGGGTCCAAATTTTTTTCCCAGGGCACTACCTCGGACCCTGTGCAAGGGGGCTACGTTTGGAATTTCCATCGCACCCCGGTGGGAATGCTTGGTGACAAGGCTAAGGAAAGAGGGAGTAGGATGAGGTGAGAGATGTTACTGAGATGTCATCTCGACGCCTTGGGGTGACATGTAGTGTGCACATTACAAAAGGCCCGAGAGTGAAAAATTGAGGGATGGAGAAATCCTTTGTAAGAGACAAATACAAGATGTTAGCATGATGTCATCTTGGTGCCTTGGGCCTTGGTAGAGTTCGTGGCATGCACATTTCTGGGAGGGGTGAGGCAAGATAGGCAACAAATCATGCCATGAAATTCTCATTGTGAGACATAAAGTGTAGGGCTCAACCTTGACCTTGAGTAGGGTTTCATTCCATAGTGTGGTAGTGTTAAGGGAGAATGAGAAGAGGCATAGTAGAAGTGTTGCATGTTAGTTTTTGTAGCATAACATGTGTTCTAGCCATGAATTTTGGTGGAGAGTCTAGAATACATGAGATCTCCAAAACCCATAAATATTTCTGAAAATTCCACCTAGAAGTGTCTCAATTAGATTATTAACTGATTTTTAATTATTTCCTAAGTCTAAACGATATGGTTAATTAATCAGTATTAATTGAGATAAGGAAATAATAGTCTAGAAACTTACACGGATCGATCCAGAGATGATACTAGCCATCGATTATGTTTTAATCTTGATCGTTGGTGCTCCAACAATGGATTATAAGAGGAGATCAATGTGGTGATGGAGAATACACTTGAGCAGTTCGATTTCTTGGCAGATCAATTTCCAGAGTAGCAGCAATCCATTGTCGGAGAGAGCTAGAGATCGAAGCAGTGAATGAGCGGCAGAGACAATGAGGCTGGAGGAAGTATTCCAGATCCAGTGAGTGCATTTGCAGAAACGCAGAAGAGCCACAAAGAAGATGACATAGGGGCAGTGCAACAACTTCTAGAGGCAAATTCAATTCGCTGAGAGGGAAAGACGTATTTTGTTCCAGAGGCCGGGAAGGAGTCCTAGAGTGTTAGAGAAGCATATTTCCAGCTAGTAGAGGGCATAACAAATTCATCGGAGACCATTCAAAGGATTGACATCAAATAGGATGTGTAGAGGCTGACATAGAGAGTTAGAGGGTCGAGTTTCTGAAGGAAATTTCTGTTGAGGATTGCCTATGGGGTGATGAAATTCCTCACTAGATTTTTTCCAGCATTTTTCTTTATAGGATTTCCATATTTTGGCATCTAGTTGTACTCAGAATTTCTAATTGCTGCTTAATAATAAAACCCTCAATTGTTGCATCGGTTTTCCCACATTGGGTTTTTCCGGGGAATTTTGTCCAAAAATAATTGTGTTAATTTTATGTGTGTTTGCTATCATTTATCATCTTCCCACATTTTATTTTTCCGCAGTATTTTGTTTGTGAATATTTCAGTGTGATTTATTCAGTGTTTTCCGTAGAAAACAAAAAATAAATTGTTAAATAAAATTAACAATTAGGAGAATAATTTCCAGTTGCTGCAATAGGATTCCATTTTGGAATTTTCACATGGTATTAGAGTGCAGTGATCAGCCAAAGAGGTCAGAGGCAAAAAGAAGGAATTTCATGACTTAGTGTAGGCAGTAGGTGAAAATTCCCAAGGACAACACAATATTTTTCCAAGAAGGTTGAGTTTCTTGAGGAAGATTTATTTTTCTAAGAGTGGCAGAAAAATATGATCCTTCTAGATTGAGTGATTCTAGAGGCAGAGGGAGAAACTTGGATTTTTTGTTGGGAAGATCTCTAGTTAGGCACAGAGGTTTTTACAACAATTTACTAGAGAAGAACCAACATCAGGGTGGAAGAGAGAAGACCACACACAGAGGGGAAATTTTCCTCAGGGAACTTTTAGTCTCAAGAATTTCAATTTTCCCTACAGATAGGCATTGTCTATGAGCAGATATTCTCACTCCACAAGGGAGTCCAAATAGTAGAGCAATAGCCGAGAAAAAGGAAAGAGGAATTTTGCGATAGTTTGTTGAGATGGTCACTACTAGGCTTTGTGATCAGGATAGGTTGGATGGAGCTTCCAACTATGTCATCTAAAAGGCAAGGATTCCCTTCCTTTTAGATGAATATGGCCTGAAAGCCTACATTGACGCAGTGGTGGTGGTTCCTCAGGATGCTGATCAAGATAAAGAGTACAAGAAAGAGATGGCATGGCAAAAGTGATTGATCCTGGATGGATTCCAAGATCATATAGTCTCGCATATAGTTAACAAAGATATTTCCAAATAGATGTGGGATGCTCTCTCCACATTATATGAGGGAACTTCTGAGTAGTGAAAGATGTTTCTTGAGGGGAAGCTAAGATGCATCCAGATGTAGAATGGGGAAGGCATAGATCCCTTCCCTACCAGGATTTAGAAGGTATGAGACCAACTGTTAGCTATTGGGGAAATGCCTCAACCCACAGAGCTAGTATGATTGGAACTCAACAATGTCTTAGAGGATTGATAAGTCTTTGTCCAAAGCATATTGGGTAGAGATAGGGTACCAGAATGGGATAGGATGTGAGCTGATTTGCAGTAGGAGGAGTTGAGACAAGCTTTGTTAAAGAGTTCCATCAGTGGCAGAAGGAGGAGGAAAATGTAGCCCTCGCATCAAAGGGTCCCAATCAGGGGTAGGGGGAGAAAAGGGAGAAGAAGAAGGACTTATCAAAGGTCAAGTGATTTAGATGTGGTGAGCTTGGTCACTGTTGGCTTGAGAGGGCTTGGACCTAGGTTCAGAGTTAGTTGTGCTAACCAAGAAAACCCTACACGACCGACCCTTTTGGAAATAGCTTGCATAACATAGGCTGCACTCTCACCCGAGACAGTATTAGGGGATGGAAGAACTAGGTTTATGCATCCAGAGGTCTATGTGATGTGTTTCTGTTATTCTTAGGGTTTCATTCTCACCTTCGTGAAACCTAACCATTGAAATGCAAAAATTACAATAACTTACAAATAACAAATCTAAACTCTTCGCTAATTGTTCTAAACATTCATAACATCATGTAATTAACTAGATCTAACACTTCGTGCATCTATTAAACATGTTTCATATTAAATTGCAGTAATAGAGTGAATACACAATAAATGCATAGGTAAACATAAATGCACAAATACATAGATATTGCTCCAAAATAGTCTTTATTATGTTCAGATCTTTTATTATAGACTCCTCCTTCCCTGCACACACAGATGGATGGGCCCATGCACTCAGTTACGAACTTACCAAGGTCTCTGTGTACACAGCTACAGGAGCCTTCCCCTTCACCTAAGTATAGAAACTAGACTTCTTACTTAGATCAAAATGCCCATACAATCTTAGATATGTCTTATGACTCTCTATGACTCCTTTTTATATCATCTTCTTTTACAATACCATGGTTTGAAAACCATCACTGGGTAATAAAACAACTTAACTTCTAAAAAACTAATGGGTTTTGACCTTCCTAAATCCCCTTTGACTCCTAACGATCTTCGTGCTTCGCTCCTCAAAATGCGGAGACTTTACAATAATCACAAAACTATTTGCAAAATTGACCCCAAGGGACCTTGTCCAAATAGGCCTCCAACACAAAGTCATGACTCCTCCTCAAGTCACTCTATTGGTGGCAGCTCTATCTTCACCTGCAAATCACTGAATTCAATCTTTAACACTTAAATATATGATGTTCCCTGCACAATGGCTTGATGAAATTCTTAACCAAATTTTCTTTGGTTGGGCCTTCGACTGCAAGGCCCATGGTTCTCTGCGTCTACTGCATGACCTTTAGCTTGCTATGTACTGACAGTGTCAACTGACTTTCTTCATTCACCAAGGGATGCATCCTTGTAGATATGATGGATTCCTTTCGACGCAACTCATTAATCTCACTTTGGATGAGCTTGCCCTCCTGTAATATGGTGAACCTTTGCACTGGTGCTAAGGTTTATGTTGTAGACCTGATCTCATCGAATTGCCTCTGCTTTTCTCGGATATCTACTTCAATCTTTTGCAGAGTTGGATCCTTCTATAGTGAGGTCCACAGTTCCATGGTTTGTTCAAACAAATGGGTGCAACTCTTGGCTGCAGCTTCTAATGTATCCATCTCTTCTTTAATAGTAGCCTCGCACTACTCTCTAACTTCTGAAGGAGTGGTTGGCTACGGCTTAAGTTGGAGCTCAGAGATCTACAACTACAACTCAAATCGAGCTTTTCCAATTTCCTCCTTCGACTCCTTTAGTGCGACAACTAGTTTCTAAATCTTCTCTATAGAGGCCGCTTCTGCTAGAATATGGAGCTAGGGAAGCTCACTGCAGGCCTGTGTGATTGTTGTTTACAGCTGCTGACTTCATGTAGTGACTTCCTCCCTTTCCTTGAGGGCCTGCACCTTTTCCTTGAACATTTGTTGATTATTGGTTTTGACTTCATTGATGATCAATGTTGGGCCTTCAAAATGTCATACACTATCACCTTCATTCTCACTTTATTGCCTCATTTCATTAGCTTGTCATCACATAACCCTACATTTCCATTACCATATGGGTTCATATTTGTATTTTCCAAAAATGATTAATTTCAAGTATTTAAAGTGAATTTATGATTAAAAGTTAGAAAAATAACATGTATTTGCTTATACCTAAAGGTGGAATGAGTTTGGTGACATGTGTAGGTGATTTGGAAGGTTCCAAGACACTCTTATGTGGCCTCCAAGACTCAAATTCGAATTTTCTTGAAGATTTGAAGGATATTTGGGATAGGAGTTAAGCATATCTCATGGAGAAAAATCATGGATAAGGGAATATGTGTCTCATATTGGTTGTAACCATATGAAGGATTTGTGGATTTAGGAGGGATCAGTGGATCTCCATTAATAAGTTAGTTGCTTATGTTTTTTTATAAATAGGAGTACCTCCTCCATTCCAAAGGGAGGACTCTTGGAGCATGTATCTAACTTATGATGGAATAGAATAAAGCTTCATTTTACATAAATTTCCATTCTATAGTTTTAGATATAAATTGTCTTAATGTAGTATTTGGAATAATTTGTCACTTTGTTCTTAAGAGAATTGAGCTCACTCTAAAAGGATCAAAGAAACATTTTATTTCATTATATATTTTATTTTCATTTAATTACTTATATGTGTGAATATTTTTCATTATTAATGAATGAATTTTAGTTTAAATCTTATCAACATATGAAGGGACAACCAAGAGTCTAAGTTAGGCTTTCCTTATATTTGGTCTAAACAATAATTAAAGTTAATTTCCTTTTCTTTATTTCAAGTTATTTTTGAGTTTATGATTTGATGCAATGGTAATGTTGTTGGAATAGAACTGTGAGGAAGGACAACTAGTACTTCCTAAGTCAGGAACCTCTTCTCTTGCTTTCTATACATCACATACTGCTGCTCTTTAGTTTCTCTTCTTGAGGACAGTACTGTGGGGAAGGACAACTAGGGCCTCCTGAATTAGAAGCCTCTTCCTTCACTTACTGCATCTTGAATCAAAGACTTTTTAATTTGCTTAGCTTAGAGTTGTTTGTCTACTCCTGCATATATTTTGTTGGCATCATCACAAGCTTACGAGTATCCATGGTTGATAATTTAATGAAAGCAATTTAAGCAATTAAATTTCCAAACAATCAATAGCGCGCGTTGTTCCTGAACTCTGAGCTCATGTGATAGCCCTTGATGCAGCTCGTGCAGTTTCTGAATAGGAAGCACCGCCAGGTTCAGACTCAAATCCTTCATGTGTAAGAGGTGTGCCATGTCTTCTGATGCGTCAATGTGAAGTGACTCCTCTAGTAACTGCATTGTGTGGATATCCATGGTGAGTTCTACTGCTAAGGCTAACCCTCTCACTTGTTTCAGGCTTGCTTTATTCAAGCTTTCCTGTCCCAGGTTCGCCTAAATAATTCTAGTTTGGACCTGCAATTCCCTCAAGCCCTACTACACATTATCTAGTGTCTGATGATACTAGTCTTTGATGTGGTTCCAGATATTCTCCTTGGTGCTGCGGACCACATTGGCAGTCTCCTCTAGGTCCCCCTCTGTGAGGACCAAAGACGTCGCGCTCGCTGATTTGTCTGACTTCTGCTTCTTGCGTGGACCTATAGAACACCTCTTTTACCTCTTTTTTATGATGAAGGGGGACTCCAAGCTTGCGTCCCTCAACATCAGTGTGCTCTATTTCTGACTCGTCGAGGTCAATAGTGGCCTGTGACGTAGTGTTAGTTTCCTCCTTTGGCGTGTTAGTATCTTTGGTAGAGACCTTTTCTTTTGTTGTTTCTTTCTCCTTTGCAACAAATTCTTTCTATTGCATGACCTTTTCTTTTTCCATGGCCTTCTCTTTCGTGGAAGCCTTCCGTGCTTCATTCTTCTTCTCTTTTGTTGCTACTATTGTTGTTGTGGTCTATGCTATTTTGCCTTCAGTAGCCTTACTACTTCCCGCATCGACATCAGAGGGGGTGAGCTAGTCACTCGATCATTTACTGACGACCCCCAGAATATCATCCTCGGCGACTAATTATGGAAACTTGTGCCATGTTCCCATGGAATCTTTCTTCGCGTGGATGTGTAGATTATGAAAAATTGCTTTGAAATAAACAACATTGACGTACTGCGTGTGAAAACTTGGTGATAATCTTTGCCACTGGTTAATCACCATCCTCAACTCTGACTCAAATAAGACCCAAAAGATCTTTGTCTCCATAACTTGCTCGGGGTCTTTGGTGGCCCACAACGAAGCGAACTTCATGGCCTCAGGTAGATCTGGATCATTATGAGGGAATTGACTTTCTTCGAGCATCCTCCATGCCACCAACGCGATCAACAATAGTAGCCATGCATAGTGGAATGCCTTGCCCTCATCTTGTGCCTCTCTGCAATCCTCAAAAAATTCGTGACATAAGTACTGAGCTCAATTTTATTAGACTCCTTTCGCGCACTATGCAGCCAAATATACTACTGGTGTCAACACTTCATCGGCGTGACACTTCCTCATGATTTTCCTGGTCAATATTTATGCAGTAAACTACACCGCGCCATCAGAGATGGAATGAATTGAATAACCGCACGACTTCTTTACTAGGCCAAAATTTCTCTTCATTTGGTCTACCAACTTTTTCTCTTGTGATTTTCCCACAAATGCACTAACAGGGTCCACCCCTTAGTAAGGCAGCAATGTAATTTTGTGAATCAACATGTCAGTAATCGAGATGAGCCCCCCCCCCCCAACCATAGGCACCCATTTTGCACCAACGTTATCAATTGACGCACACAAACTGTATTAATGGTGTTATGGCTAAAATGAGGCACCCAAAATAGTAACCTTGCGCACCCAACTCCAGCCACCCAATTCATCGGCTCAAGCCATGTGACCTCCAATTATTCATAATATACCTTCTTCAGGTACTTTCTCAGCTCCAACTACGGGAACTTTGCATGATCCCCAGGTCCCAATCCTCCATTTTTAAGTATGGTATCTGGGCCAACAAATTTCCCTCAAACGACACATTGTCTGACATCAAAGGTGTGAAGACCATGAACTTCGCTGAATTCGGGTCTTTACAAACTTTAGCCATGAATTTTCTTGGCAGTATATATGGTGGTAGTTGAGTTATCAGCTTAGCCTCCTCTGCATCAATCTCCTCAATACCCCTGGTTAGTTCTTCCTCATCTAGCTCTAGGGGTTCCGTCGGTTGCCTGGATCTATCCATATTTCCCTTCAGTCAGACCTCTGTCAAATTTTTCCACGGTGATTGCTACACTGGTTCCTACTAGGGATTCTTTTGTTTCTTATCTCCTGTTGTGTATGGCTTAGGCCTCTAAAACCTATGCGTTGTAGTAGGCACAGTAGTAGGCACGGGTTGTTCCGGTTCAGGTCGAGTTATTGTCATTCTCTCCAGGAATATTTCACGCTATCAATCTGTTAAATTCGCAAATCTTGGTTGTAAGATCTTATCTCGGAGTACTTCCCACTCTTCTACAGACATACAACAATATTTTTGGCACAAACTGAAGCTTAAAATCTCAAGACCAATTCTTAAGAGGTAAAGTGTTCGAATGTTGAGCGAGATGTTGTATTTATAGCGCAATTTTAATTCAAATCCATTCGTTCCCTCAAGATCCCTATCATTAATGTGCTTTTGGTAGCATATTTCCAAAGATATGCTCCTTAATGCTTTTCCCCCACTCCTTTTAACATAAAAATCACCATCCCATCATTTACAATGCTTCCAATGGTCACTTCTTGGCTAGGTTGTGTGGGACTCACCATGTTAATGTAGCTCCTTCAATGCAACTCTCCTCTGTGCCTTCCATTGATTCGTCGTGCAACCCATTCGCTTTGCCAAACTAACCTGCTGGAAGTGTAGTTTATAGTCCCATACTCTCTTACAACTGCCTAGAGTACTAATACTATCCCGCATCCATATAGTCATTACATAGGGGTGGGATAACCCAGTACAACTTTAACCGAATCCCATTGATATTTCCTAGAAACAACTCCCCATTTAGCTTTGCAAGCTGAACTATGCCTCCATCTATAATCTCCTTAACAATATATGACCCTAGCCAATGCATTTGGAACTTTCCTGGAAACTTCGTGAACTTACTGTCATACAACAATACCAAATCTCCATTCTTAAAGGTGTGTTGTTTAATATGGTGATCATGCCATGCCTTTTCACAATCCTTCTACCCCTTTTGATGAGAGCCTACCAAGAAGCGATCTTCCTCCAACTCAACTAGTTGTGCGAGGCATTCTTCCATGGTATCTCGATTGACCATGTCTGTTACTGCAACAATCCACAAACTTGGCACGATGTAATCCATTGGCATTACAACTTCTTGTCCATAAACCAGTCTGAACGAAATTTGTGCAGTCAACTTTTTACCAGTAGTTCTATACGCCCATAGAATAGTTGGTATGCACACATCCCAATCATTCAGCTTTGCATTGCAAAACTTTGTTAAGGCGTTCTTCAGGATTTTGTTAAAGGCTTTCACTGTGTCATTCACTTGAGGATGATACGGCGTACTTTTCTGGTGATACATATGAAATTCATCAAGCAAAGACACAATTGTTTCGTTCAAGATGTGAACCCCTATCACTCATCAAGATTTTTGGGCAGCCAAAATGAGACAAAATGTATTAAAAAATGAAATTTTCCATTGTGGCCACACTACAATCCTTCATAGGTTGTGCCTCAGCACACCTGGTTAAATATTCAGTTGTTGTAATGATGTATCAGGATCCTGTCTTTTTTGCCAATGGATAATTTTTTCCCACAAAGTCTATTTCCCACTTATCAAACGCCTGTAACAACACTTGCGGGTTCAAAGGCAATTCATCTCTTCGCGACAACTTCCCCATTCTCTGGCAGACATCGCATGCCCTACAATAAGCCTTGGAATCCTTATGGACAGTCGGCCACCATAGCCCTTCTCATAGGATCTTCCGCGCAATTTCTCTTCCTACATAATGTCCTCCCGCAACCCCTCCATGTGCTTCAGTGAGGATAATTTGTTGTTCATACTCCAAGACCTACCTACACAATATTTCATTAGATCCCATTTTATATAAGTGTCGTATCATAATGGAGAAATCTGCAGCCCAAACCACTAATTATTTCTTTTGTTGTGTCTAATACCATTCACGACTTGTACCCGCAGACAAGAATCAAATGATGTATGCAAAATTATCGTCCACGACACGCGCATCAAAGAGCTATGCATCAGGTAATTCTTCCTCTAGATTTTTAGGTTTGTTGCCATTCTCAATCCACGAGAGGTGATTTGGTCCAACATTCAATCACCCTGGATTCAACGTAGAATAATTCTTCATGCTCTATGATTGAATAATTATTTTTTGCCTTCGATAGCTTCCTACTCACAAATGTTATCGGATGGTCGATATCACCTTCATCTGGTTGGGTTAGCACAACTCCTAGTGCTATGCAGGATGCATCTACATGTACGTGGAACTCCTTCTTCCAGTCGGGGAACACTGGAATAGGCGTGGTGACCATTTTTTCCTTCAAGACATCCAAACTATTCTGGCAATCATCATCCCAGCAAAACATCACATCCTTTTTCAGCAATTTTTCCATGGGCACAGTGATCTTCACATATGCTTTGATAAGGCCCAACTTTATGTAAAATTGTTTGGAATTCTTTGGAGGCTCCAAATTGATAATTATTTCAATTTTGGCAGGGTCTACCATCAACGCCTATTTACAGGAAACATGGCCCAAAAGTATCTCATACAGTACGCAGAATATGCATTTCTTCAGATTAAGGGATATTTGATACTTTCAACAAGTATCCAACATGAGGTGAAGGCTGGCAACATGTATCTTTGCTAACCCAAACACGGTCCAATCATCGAAATAAACCTCCAAAAGCTTGTGAATAAATTCTTTCAAAGCTGCGATTACCACCCTAGAGATGATTGTAGGGGCATTTTTAAGTCTGAAAGGCATAACTGTATACTGAAAACAATCCCATTTAGTAGTCAAGGTGGTCTTACTCCTATCCTCTAATGTGATCTTGATATGATGATACCCTGAGAACCCATCTATAAACGAGTAGGCTTCCTAACCGCCAACGTTCTACAATACTTCATTTGTGAATGGCATAGGAAATGAATCATGGACACAAGCATCATTCATTTTTCTTAAATCTACACAGATCCGAATTTTGCCCTTTGTCTTTTTTTCCTTGAACCACCATAGCATTGAATCACTCTGATTCTTCGACTACTTCAATAATTCTAGCGGCAAGCATCTCATCTAACTCTTCTCACACTTTTTCCTTGTACTTAGGATTCAACCGGTAGAGGTGCTCCTTCACTAGCTTTGCATCTGGCTTCAAAGTGGTCTTCATGACACCCATATCCCCCACTACCCCTTTCAGATCATATAACTTGGTGGGAAACAAGTCATGATACTCCCAGAATAACTCCATAGTTTTTTCCACTTTGTCTTCATCCCAATAGTCACATATGTTGCGAACTTTGGCTATGCTTTTGATCCAATATTCACCTGCTTGGTCTTCAAGGGCTTTGAGATATCAGGGACTTCTGCCTTAGGCCCTACAACTTCACATTGTCCTTCTGACTCAAGAATATTGATGTTCCTAGTATCTTCTTTGCCTTCCTTAGTGGTCATATTGTAGCATTCGAGCGTATGGCACAGCTGCATACTTCAAGCTGGTTGTACCCACACAATAGGTTCTTCTAGAATTTTGAGTATTGAAGTTTTGGTTTCTTGTAACGCTTCATCGATACACTCAAATCCATCATCAAAACTGAACGTTAGCAAAAAAATTTCCTTCAGAACATTGCATTCCACTATTCCATGTTGCATCTCTATTTCTAGATACTAATTCATCGGAATCATATCCAAAGTGTAGCAGAAAATGTGAACTAATTCTAATTGTGGTTCTTCTCCCCATGCTTTCATCCATTGAGCCAAATTCTTGTGTGGATCTTCCTTTCCTATATATTTCTCTGTAATGCGAGTTTTGGCATACCCAAACCTCAACTTCATCATTCATCGATATTCCTTCGAATCTGACAAGTTGTTCTTATGTGTACCCCACCATTTGGCAAGAATATCTCTTAGTGCGATGTCTAATGATTGGAACTGATGTTCCTCTGGTACATCCCTTACAAATTTATCTAGAAATAAATTGGCATCTTCTAAACCATCATAATATGGTAAGTTGCATACCTCATTGGATATACATTGGAGTGACTTAGTAAGCCTTTTGCATCGCAACGATGATATCTCATGAAACTTGTTATGCCAGTGTTCGATCTCCTCATCTAACTTTGAATCATAGAAGTTGTCCTTCTCCCAGTAAATTCACCCATCTTCCATAGGGTTGATCCAATATTCATCCTACGCATAAGCTTATATATTTTCTCAATATCGTCCTCCTCAAAATAATCACGGACTGGTTCAGTATATCGCACACCCTCGACTGGATCCATTGGAACAATAACCCTTAGTTCCTTCTTTTCAAATGTCATATTTCTCTTCTTAAGTTTGATGATTGCATTCATATGAAATGTCCAATGAATGCCAAGTAGCACTTGGTATGGGTTACTATTGTCCACTATTTTAATCACTCCAAAATCGACTATGGCACGCACCCCTTCAATATCCACTATCACCCCATGTAGGTTCCCCATAGGAATAATATTTTGTTGATTCACCATTCTCAGCTGGATCAGGGACCACTGTAGTGCTAGCCTTCCCATTCTTTCCCAGGTTTTCTTCAGAAAAACATTTTCATCAGACCCCATATCAAGGATTACCTGGTCCATTTCGAATTCTCCAATCTGGGCAATCAATCTCATTTCACGACTAGTCATTTTCTTACCTTTGTCCACCTTATGCACTGCGTGTTGTTTCGGCAGTGGATTATTCTTGCCAGTACAGTTATATATCAACTCTTGCTGTCATTCTTCTATTTTTTGATCCCTAAGGGGCTTCATGCAATTCTGTAAGAAAGATGCCAACAATGATGGATATGTTTCTTGCGCAGTACTGACTCCTTCAGGCTTATCCGTGCTCATACATTGAGTCCTTGATGTCGAAGATCCTGCATCCGCGAAGCTCCTCTTTGCCTCCATAAATGTTTTCTTTACTTTATTCACATTAAATCCAGCCTCCTTATCAGTAGGATTACGAAACCATACATTTTCCTCTGGTTGTTTCCCTCTATCCTCCCAGGTAGTTATACCACTCTGCATAACAATATCAACAGTAGGTCCAACTTCGTGCGGTTCTGATCTCATCATCTGGATGCTATGAGGAGGTTGCTAAATCTAGGTCTTCTTTTCTTGCATCTTCACAATGAGCATAGGACAATATTCTATGACATG
>APFE031466355.1:35920-62791 GCA_000404065.3 Pinus taeda | reverse complement strand
AGTTACAGTGTGAGTCTTTGCTCAGAGAAAATGCTAGAAAGAAAACTGACCAACAACTACTACCAACCAACCAACCCTTCACAATATCGCTTAGGGTGGTATTTATAGACAAAATATCGGAAAGACATCATTACAAGTGACCTTGACAGGTCTGCTTAGAACTCTTCAAAAATCTAAATGCTGCTGGAATTTAATGCAAGTAAATCTTTTGGCTACGCTGGGGGCAGCTGAATCGGAACAGGTGATGAGGTGGCCCTTGGGGATCAGATGCGGTGTTGCTGGAGTGAATGTGCTTTGGGGCTTCAGTTCGGCTTTGGTGCGAATTGAATGTGCAATTATTATGATTTGAGAGCTTCAAGTGGTTGCGCCCTCCTTTTGTGAATCTGCTGGAAGATATTCAATTTTCTCTTGCTTTGGGCCACTGCTCAAGATATTCTATGATACACTTTGCCGCTACATTGATGGTTTCCGCCGTCGACTGATACTCTTTGACATGCTTGAAGGCCTGCTGATTTGATCTGATACACTTTAAACTCTGTGAATGATCTGTTGTTGTCTTCAAACCGGATCCTTTGGCATGATTGAGCGATTTTCGGGCTCTTTCAGTGCGCAGTGGGCTCGGCAATCAGAAGATTCCCTGAAGATTGCTTGAAATGGCCTATTTCCCGTAGCGATGCGCGAATAGCGCTTCGCCCTTTTCGTGCATCAGAAACTGCCTCTGTTTCTTGATCTGGAGCTCCGAAGTGCGACTTTTCTCCCTGCGCGAAGCTTTTTTCGGCTTTTCTGGCTGCTGACGTAAGCATGGCGTCGGTTGTACGGTGGATGACGCCAGCTGTGGGTCCCTGGTACAGCGCGACGGGGTGAGATATTAGACGGACTGTGGTGAAGAGACTCCGATGCAATATCGCGATATCGCGTCGGCGGGGAAAGAGGGGGATCATTGGGTTGGGCATTTGGCGCTTGCGACTGCCGATATGCGATATCGTGATATCGCATCGGCGGGGACGGAGAGGTGGACGGATTGGACTTTCGGCGTCTGTGATCGCCGATCACCGATATCGCAATATCGCATCGGCGGGGACGGAGAGGCAATGTTTTGCATGAATGTGAGAGGGCGAGGTTGCGAAGCGAAAATGGTTTCGAAGAGAAAAGGTAAGTAAGTGGGTGTGAAGGTCATATAAGGTTTCGGAAGGGGTCTGACTACCTCGGGGGAACTTTATACTTTGGAAGGAGTCCATAGTATCTGGAAGGTGGTTTTGGAGGTCGGGGTTCTTGCTTAGTTTCTGATAAACTGAACAATTCCCCGGAATTGCTATGGTTATTTTTCAACCATGGGGAGGGATATTACATAGGGGAATTTTACTTAATATTAATAAGGGGATGGGAAGAATAGGGAGCTAAATAATAATGTTAGTGGTTAATATGGAGATGGTAAGAGAGCGCTAAGTTCAGGAGAACTTAGGCTGTTACAAGGGGGTAGGACCATACTTCAGGAGAAGATATGGAACAACTTTGAGTAAAGCAAATCTTTCCTCAAGCCAGAGTGATGAAGATGATGAACTGAAGAGGTGTCAAGCAGATCTTGACCTCCTTTGGGGATGTTAGTTAATGATTGGGAAAACAGAGAAGGGGAGTTACTTATAACTCATTTGAGCCTTTTTGCTTACAAATCACTGCTGATTATGTTCTGCATGATATGATACCTGAAAACTTGGAACTGGTCAGCAATTCAACAGCCTCAGAACTACCTACCCAGCCTACTTGCCTAGCATTTTTTCTTCTTTTGCTTGGGGGTGCATTTAGACTTGCAAACCCATCATACATTTTTCTTTTGATGCTTTCCTATCTACATACTACCCTTATTTCTCTAGAGCCCAGGTTAAGCTGTTGGACTCTTCTGCTTCTCTACCTATCTAAGAATCTGCCAAGATTAAACTGTTTGGACAGATTTACAATCTCTATATTCTAAAACAGGAAATTTAAAAGTAGCGATACCGAGCTAACTTTACAAAATTTGAAGGCAATTGAATTAACTTGAAGAAACCTTCTTCATTTGGAGACTGTTTGAGCAAAAATGGAGCATTGCAGCAAGCAAATTACGACATATTTGGCTTGTGAAATGCCAATCATGAAAAATGAATACCTGCTGCAGTAGGAGCTAACACCCACATTGGGTTTTTCTGGGGACTTTTGAACAAAAATAATTGTGTTAATTTTATGTGTGTGTTAGTATTTCTCAGCTTCCAGTGTTTTATTTTTCCGTAGCATTTTATTTGTGAAGATTGTAGTGTGATTTATTCAATATTTGTCATAGGAAACAACAAATAAATTGTTAAATGAAATTAACAATTAGGAGAATAATTTCTAGTTGTTGCAATAGGATTCCAGTTTGGAGTTTTCACATTGCAACCTTTAAATATCGAAGGAAACGGGGTCGAGAAATTTATAATGGGGATGATGCTTTTACACAGGGTTTGGGACCTTTTTGGGACCTAAGGCTGGGGTCAAGGCAGAACAATGATGTGGAGGTGGTAATGAAATGGTGTGCTAGTGGAAAGACACATGGAAGAGTGACATGGGACATGGTTGATGTGGCACGTGGGTGGCATGCCATGTGGCAGCCCCACAAAACTATATCAGAGTGCCAAATAGACCCAAAATGAGTGACACGTGGTAGCCTTAGAGAGCACCACATGGAAGACATGTATTCAACATGATGTCATCTCGAGATGACATCATCATGATGACTAGGTGACAACATCTCAAACCTTGGTTTATCTCGTCATGGTAGCATTCAAAAGAGGGAGATATTGATGAGGGTTGAGATGGGAATTGGTGTTGTACTTAACAAAGAGTTTTTTGTCTTGTGACATCAGGGTCTTAAACCTTAGGGCCTCTCTATTTTAACACAGGTGGGTGAAAAGGGACAATGAGGTTGATAGGGGGCATAGATGGGAAATCCTCCTATCAATTGACGTGGAAGGATTTATGTCTCACCCTGGGCCTGATTATAATTACAATTTGTGGTGGTAGTGGTAACGAGAGGGCGAGATTAATAGGGGATGAGATGTGAAGTTCTCCCATTCTTTGATGTGGAAGAGTTTGCCTCACCTCGGGAAATTTGTAAAGAAAAAATATGATGAGGACCGAGGGAACTATGACTAGGTAAGGTGGCTTATAACTTAAAGGGGCATGATGAGTTAGCAGAGCCTGAGATGAAATGCACACCATGTGGGGTTCTTATGCTAATTGTGAAAGCCACATGATTCACATCATGAGCATCACATGACAACAATGATGACAAGGCACGGGTTAAAAGGAGCCAAGTTCTAATGGCCATTACTTTTGATCTGTAGCTCGAATCACGACAAAAATTATATCATTGGAAATCTCTAGACGAGTCAAATGCGATGTTGGTGGTTATCATAATTTTTAAATAGGTTAAAAAATGAGGAATTTTTTAACCCCATTTCCATGACAAGTCTATGGAGATTAGGTCAATGATAACAATGCCTTCTTATTCCCTTAAGATGGTTTACGTGGTGGATGCGGATGTTACATAGTGGTATCAGAAAAGAAGGTTCAACAATGGACCTCTAGAGATGAGTTAGGGCCACTATCACAGAGTGATAGGATTTTAGGACTTGTTATAATGCATGCTAGTCATATTGGCTAATGGTTTGATGCTTGAGATATAAATATGAATACATATGTTTTAAAATGGGGGATCTGCTATTAATTTGTGTTGTTTATTTTCCCTACTGCACATAAGCCATCGATCCACAAGAGGGGGAATATGTAGGAATATGTATACACGTATGCATAAGGCCAGGTTGTGGCGGCCACTAAGAGTGTGAAAAGGGCCTGATGTACATACATACATACATACATACATACATACATACATACATACATATACATATACATATATCTATACATATACATATATATACATATATATACATATATATGCATATATATGCATATATATACATACATATATATATATATATATAAATATATATATAATATATATGATAATAGATATATATATATATATATAATATATAATATATATATATATTATATATATATTTATTATAATCATAATACATATATAGTATATACATATATTATATATATATATATAATATATATATACATATATATACATAATATATACTATATATATATATATATATAATATATATAATATATATATAATATATATATATATACACACACACACACACACGAGTATATTTATGTCCTAGATTTGAGACATGTTACTGATAAGAAATTTGAGATGTGTCTACAACTATAGGGAAACATGCTTGGTGTGAGCATGGAAAGGTAATGGCTGAGTTGTTTTTATTTATTATAACTGTCAACTGAGTAGATGTGTGAAAACACATAAGAAGACTTAGTTGCAGCAAGAAGAAAAGGCACGACCATTGGAATCTAGAATGAAAAGGAAAGGGGAATCTCCCTTGAAAGAGTAGGGACCTTCAAAAAATTGAAGGCTCAGCTGAAGAGCTACAAGGTGGAAATCAAGAAGATCACTAGGAAGCAACAAGGGCTTGAAAAGTTGAACTCAAAATCACAAAAACACATGCAGGAGTTGTCATAATGGGCCTTATCGTCAGAAGAGGGATGTCTTGTAGACAAGGCCAGAAAGAGGCCTCGTAAGGATGAAAAGGAAAGAAATCGAATCTCATGCTAGTTATTTGGTGAGGAACATTTGAAAAAGGACTTCCCTAATAGAAAAAATAGAGAGAAGAAGGATGGATGATGTGAGCCGCATGTGCATGAACCAATATAAAGTAATGTTGGAGGAAACGAGGTGCATCCCCTCACGACATCTCATATGCACACACAAACACACACACATAAATCAAAAGGCCCTTCCATGAGATATTTGACATAAAAGCTTTGAAAAGCTATCCTCTTGAGTTTTGTACATATATATGTTTACATATGATGGATAGGAAAGTGGTTTGAAAAGGGGAATTCATATTGAAAACCTTAACACAACAAGTTATTTAATGGATTCCAGGCAACATGGAACACAGTAGGAAAAGGGGCAGGAAAGACATTATTGAAAATTGTGTTGTAACGACACTCCTAAGAGTTATAGTGAGCATGAATAACGGAAATATAAGTAGGTTGAACATTGATTGTATGAGCAACATCATTGAAGAAATGCCGAGTCTAATAATTCATTGAGTATTGTAATAACAATAATATCATTTGATGTTGTTGATAATGGAAACAAGGTAAAAGATAAAAATAAAGGAATTTGGGTGAATGATTCCTTTGGCTGAATCAGAAACATTTGTTTCTATTTTATACATGTTTTGCATAAATACATGAGGCCTTTTTAACCTTGATTTTATTTTACATATGTGAATATGTGTCATAATTATGGACATGTTGATGATTAAATGAATGTATGAAAATTCGATTGAAATTGACAGGTTGTTGCTAGGGATCATTCTTGTGGAAGAATGATTATACAAGGAAATTTAAGTGGCATGCTTGGGATAACATAATGTAGTTATCCAATGAGATTCTCGGTTGTGTGAGGAATTTATTTACCAAGTGTGAATTCTTGCTAACCATCATTATTTTTTATGATATCATGTGCCCATGTTTATATTATGATAATCAAAAGATGATTAAGGGATTAATAGGCGTACTACTACTAACATATATTAGGAAAGGTAGGCCACCTAGGATTTGAGGTTGCCTGGTCCTACAAGGTGTGATGATATTGGGACAGGTAGACCAACCGGGATTAGGGGTTTCCTAATTCTGTAAGGTGTATTCATAAATATCCTTTTCGATAGAAGACTACCGAGATCGGTAGTGCCAGAACTTGATAGGGAGGTGAGTGAGAGGGGGGAAGGGTAGGCTTATTTGGAGCACATACACCACTGGGTGCTTGCTAGGTTTGGAAACTGACCGAGTGGTTGCGAGTCAAAGATTGAAGATCTCGTGGGGCACATACACCACTGAGTGCTTGTCATGTTTGGAAACCAATCCAATGTGTGTGTGAGTCAAAGACTGAAGATTGCATGGAGCATATCCACCATTGGGTGTTTGATGGGTAAGTCAAAGACAAAGAGGAAAGGACTGCATGGAGTTGTATGAGCACTATTGAGTGCTAGCTGGGCTTGGAAAATCACTGAGTACATGTGGAAGAAAGAAGCTAGAGAAAACTAGAGTTATGCATTGGTTATTTAATTCAATGAAATTATTAACTATGACCATGATTTAGTTCTACTTCAAGTTCTGATTGTAATGATATAAATTTATGGATTAATTTGGTTTTGTTGTGATAGGAAGTGAAATAAAATTGTAGGGTTCACCTCATGGATAAATTTGTTAATGGGATATGTTTTAAATTTGTTACAAATTTCTTTATGATGAGTCTCATGAATATTTGTACGCCTATGATATAGGAAGAGAATTTAACTGCTCGAATGGCTAAATGAGGTTGGATGCAAGGAAAACAACAAAAACATTAAAGCTATTTGAGTAAAAAGCAATATTCTAGAGTCGAAGGCTTCAAAAACAGGGCCATTGTGGTGACACTAGAATCAGCAATGTCCATTGGTTACCATGAAGCCTTCCATGATGGATATAAATGTGTTAAGGCAGGTGTTATAACATATTTTAGCACTCCTATAGACCATATTCTCTTGTATGGCCTAGGTAGCTCCCTTTCCCTTGCAAGCTTGACTTGATCTTCAAAAAGTGTTTATCAAAATTTATATGTGACTCTTCCCACTACAAAAGTGAGTACATACATGTTTACTATAAATTATATCCATGTACAACATTTTAAATTTGAAAAAATAAATAAAAAACTACTTTTTGGGAGAGGTTTACGGGTTTTAATGAAATCCCACCTACAGGAGCCGGTGACCTAACTAAAAATACCAATTTTATATGGTACATATACACCCCTTGGGTAGGCCTAAGAGATATCATATGATAGGTATCAATACTATACCCAAATTCCCCCATATCAAGTTTTCGTTTTCCTGTGCCTTCTACATTCCCAGCCTATAGGAAACTCTTGTTTCTTTGCATATATAGATGTTCAGTTCCCTTATCTAGCATCTCTTTGCACCTATTAGGGAGGAAGTCTATGTTGGCTTAGGTTGGACAAATCTGGAGGAAGTTTTCGTTAGTACCTTTGGCTTGGATCAGGTTGTAGCTTTCCTGAACTTGCTTCTTTTCATTAATAAAGAGGCTCATGTCTTGTTCCCAAAATATGTTGTTATCGTATGAAGGTTAACTTATCATGTTATTTGTGATCATCTAGCATACATATATTCATCTACTTTGAATTCTATTATCTGTATATGCTCCTACAATTGACTTATAGATATTCACATCTTGGAGGAAGCATAGGGTTTAGACCCTACGAGATCTACTCCAAATGTAGGACCCTCGAGTATGTCTCTTATCCAAATTTTGCGAATTCGAATGTTTGATATACTTGCATGAGTGTTCTTTGTTGTTTTCTTATTATGATCTGTTAGGGATTTCGACCCTAGCCCTTGGGAATCTTTCCCACTAACAGGATTGGTGATTCCATTGGGGAGTACTTTTAAAGTATTTCCTAAAAGGGTTGTTTTGATCGATCTAGATCTTTGGTCTATTACTTTACTATTTTTTCAGTCTTTTGTAATCTTACTTGACTTGGTATCTCTTCCTGATATTTTAGATCTAGGTTTGTTCATTTAATTTTCCTCAGTTTACTTTTTATACGCATTTTATTTTCTAAACAAACACATACATACACAGTTGCTTCTGTTGCATCTCGCGTATACATAGGTTATTTCATATACAATTTACATACACAACAGTTCTTTTGATCAGTTGCATATATGTCTAAAAAATGAAAAATTTTCGTTTGCCGAGTCTTCTGAAGGTCTGATCAAGTCTCTTTATGGTTTTGAATTCCTAGTGAAGTCTAAAATATTTTTGTTAACAATCATTTTTGATATCTTTCATCTGTGTGAAGAAGAGCTTATGTCAACCTAGGGTTTTCATTTGGTGAAGTCTATTATATGTGAAATTAGGTTCATGTCTTCTCTGTGCAGTATCTGGTTGGTTCTCTACTTTGGTACATATTTATATTGCTTTTAAAGTTGTTGATTACCCAATTGTCTCCTTACTTCCTTATATATATATTATATATAGTATATATATATATATATATAATATATATAATATATATATATAATATATATATTAATAGATATATATATCCATTCTTGTTGAGGTTCTTTTATAGATATGAGATTTTAGTTGTCAGAGGTCTTTTTGATGTTCAGAATCTCTTGCATCTTTCTTTGCCAAATTCTTGAGGGTTTTATACTCTTGTTTACACTAGTCTTTTCAATTTTTATGTTTGAAATTTTGACTTGGTCAACTTGAGTATTCTTCACCTATTTGGTTTTGAGGTCCTTGAATTACTTCTTTATTTGAAGATTTGGATTTCAAATCGGTACAAAGAAAAAGAAAGTCATTTTCTTGCCTTTTTCTTTTGTTTTCAATTCTTTACTTGGTAATATTTTGTATTTTGTTAAACATGCAAGTCTTTGTGGTAAATTCAAACATATTTTTTCTTTGAGAAGTTCCACTGGCTTTGAAAATTTCTTATTATTGATCCTTTGATTTACCATTGTCTTTCTGGTCACATTTGCTTACCTTTAGGATTGTGATTGAATCTTGGATTTACATACTAGTGTGCATTAGTTTAAATGCATTTAGAACAAGAATTTAGTATTTTTATAAGATTTTGAATGTGTGAGTTCCTATTGAAAAAATAAATAAATAAACGCTTTTCTTTAAGTAGAATCTCGCAGAACCTTGTAGAAGTCACTTTTCATTTAGAAATGGAGTTGCATTGGCATGTAGCCTAGGTTTTCTTATTGATATCTTGTTGCATAAGAAAATCATAAGTTTCACTTCCATCACCCTTGTCCTAAATAACATACAATAAAATGAATGCTTAACTAAAATGAACTAGACCTTTGTATTTTTTCATAGGAACATCAACCATTCTAGGGAATTTAGGGCCTTGGAATAGGTGTGTGGAGATTAAAATCTCCAAGGCCACTCAAACTCAAGTATAGAAGTTGATTAAAGAGTAGAAACCCAAATATTGTATAAGTTGTCTGGGAAAGCTGCTCTAACACAAGAGTCAAGCATGAGGATGTATGGAGATGAGGAAAGAGAGATAACCCCTCTCCTACTTGTTCGACTATGTGCACACAATTGTTCCCCCAAAATTATGATTACGAGATGGTGACCTTAGTTTCCTTTCTCGGGGACCACACAGGTGATTGCAGGGGGAATTCCCATGGTACCTGAGGTAGATGTTGTATCACTTTCATTGTACTTCTGGAGGGTGCCTCGCGAAGCAAGGTTACTTGTAGTGGAAAAGTATATTGTCTAGAGGTCAGTGTAACTATTTCTCAAACCTTCGTTGGTAAGAATTGAGTCGTCATCGACCCAACTCACCTTTGGAAGGCCCCTTTATCCATTTTCTCATATTTTGGTGTCCGGTTCTAATCACCCACAGTGGAAATACTTGGAAGTTTCTTGCTTGTCTGTATCTTTAGGAATTTATAATGGAGTTCTCTTTGTTCTTTATATTTAGTTAGATTTAGGTGGATTTTTTCTAGTTAATTTTGGATCTTTGATATTGAGTGACTGACCAACCACTTCACTGGTCTTGAAAGGCTTTGGTCTTTCTCTTGAAAGTGTGGAGTTTCCTCCTTAAAGGAAAAGGTTTGATTGTGCATCTAACTTCCTTGAAAACTCATTTGAACAATTCTTTAAGGGACATATCTATTCATAATTTGGTTATGGCTAATGTTCTTGTGGATACCAACCAAGGGACCCCTTAAAAGGGTATCCTTGTGCTTTTCCTTTCTTTGGAAACATTGGTGCTCCCTTGATGGCAACTTTGAATATTCCTGGATTGAATGTTGGACTACAAAGGGCATCAAATTGGTGTTAATTGTTCATCTTATTTGCAAGATAAATATGGGTTTTCTCTTTATTCTTTGTCTTGTAATAAGAAATCTAAAAAGAATATAAAGAGGAGGAATAAGAAAAATAATATTTCTCCCCATGAATCATCACCAACCCTTGTAAGTCATGTTGGAGATGAGCCTTCAACCACTACAATATATGTCAGGGCATAATTCTAGTCACTGATAGTCATATTAGTAATGAATAGTACAAAGGTTTTGCTTCGAGTATGAAGGTTCTTCTACTCCTAAACCTATTATGGTTTCTCAGAAATTTACTTAGCCATTGATTAATGAAGTGTTCAGGCCAATGCATATAGGTATTTGATCTTGAAACTAGCATATGGGTCACGTTTATCACTTGAATTATGCATTATTAGTTTCCTTTTCCATTTTTACCTTAGAATCAACCCCACCAAGCTATGATACAAAACCTTCTCACTATTTAGAAGTGTCATAACTTGAGTGGTAGAGCCTACCTTATCATAGGTGCTCTAGGTAGCACCTTGTAATTATCACTGGGCTCCCATGCTGAAGTTTTGTTCTTAGGATTAGGAGTCCTCTTTAGTCCTTTCATGACTTTATGTTGAAGCCTCATTTTTCTTCCTCGCTCTTGTTCTGACTTTATACCCTAGAGGCTCCCATGTGTTGAGTTGTACTATTACATTTCATATTGACCACTTTCACCCCTTTTGGCCTTAAGCCAACTTCGTTTGACTCTTGTATAAACCACTTTTGACCATAAATTTTCTCCAAGATCCAACCATGCATTCATTATCCTTTATAAATTGACACCCTTTTTACATTGGAGGGAACATTCCCTTAGTGTCAATGACAAAAATCTATAACCTTTCATTGAGCATAGGAATGTTCCAGACCTAGGAACTAGTTCGCGTGCCTTTGTAACTTGTGCACTCCATTGTAATATATGCATTATTTTATTCTTATTCATGCTTTATAATATGAAAAACAAAAAAAAAGTAAATATTGCAAAAAAAGAGTGGGAACGGGACAATCTCTTCATCATTTTTGGCATCAAGAGTTAGTTGTGTCACTCTTGAACAAATCACTTAAAACATATGAGCCTTCCCTCCATCGGGTTGGGGACTTAGTTTGAATTTAGGGAAGCCAAAACCTTGTCTTAGAGTTAGTACTCCCCTGGTTTATTTCACTTCCAATCATATGGAGAGTTTGTCAAGTCTTCCCTCCATCGGGTTGGGGACTTAGTTTGAATTTAGGGAATCCAAAACCTTGTCTTAGAGTTAGTACTCCCCTAGTTTATTTCTCTTCCAATAATATGGAGAGTTTGTCAATGCCTCATGTATCACAAAATTATACAAAGTTCAGTTTATGCTTCCTACGTCACATAGTGCCATGCTTTTGTTCAAGGGAAGTTATCATTTGTGTCAGCCATTCTGTGATGTATCTTGACTCATTTATGTTAGACATACCTAGTCTGTCAAGTTATTCTCAGTGTCAGATCAACTACTTGGTCCTCTACTCGTGTTAGTTAAGAAGGCCCCCATTAACTTCTTGTTGACAGGTCTGCTCTTATCGACTCCAACAAATTTCTCTGACAATATGCCTAGAGTTTCACCCTGACCTTATTTACATCATTGATAGGTGACCTTGTGCTCAACATTGATTAATATCATGGGCCTTTAACTGAGTGGTTTCCCTTTTGTTCGACATCAACTTACATTATCACACATTGGGATTCGTGCAATACCTTGGTTTCCATTCGACCCTATTGGTGTATTCCTCACCTCTATGTCAACTTTCATTATTGGTTGGTTTAGATGATTTCTTTCATGCGCTAGCTACATCTTGTGCATGCCAAAAATGCAGTTGTTGGTGGTTACTTCATCTTTATTTGTTTGAGTCCTTCCAAATTATTGGCCTGCAAGTTATGCTTGTGCTGTTTGATGTGGGATGCCTTAATGCCTTCCTTCCAACAAATCTTTTCCCATCTACTCCAACTCATTGCTCTGGCAACAAGGTCTAGAGTTATTTTTTTGTACCTTTAGTGAGAATACGTCAATGTCTCATAATCGATAGGTTATTTCAAGTGTTCAACTTCAACACATCTATTCACACTTGTTATATTGTATTGGGGTACCTTAACACTCATTATTATTGGTGAGTTGTCCCACATTTGTTAACAATATACATCAATGACTGGTAATCAAATGATTTCTCACACGATTGATTTCTAAAACCTCAACAAATAAAAGGAAGATAATCAACAAGAAGGATATGTTAATGCAAGAAAAATATACAAACTACCAAAGTTGGGTTTTAGAAGAGTACCCGTAGGTCCTATGTTTGATGTCGATCCCATAGGGTCCAGACCCTCTACTTCCTCCCAAGCGAGCAGACCTGCAACATAATTCAGGAAAGCATATACATATAAAGTAGTTCAAAGTGTGTGCAAAATAAACATGTTAGATAATCAATCATAAACATATAAATCATGAAATATTACACATGAATCATAAAAAAATGAGATCATAACATATTAGAAACGAGACAGAGGTTCTTTATTGATATCAAAAAAGATTAGTGGATAGATACAATTTGATCTGACCATGACACCAACAAAAACTTCCTCTAGATCCATCCATCACAAGCCTCAAAGATCACCTCTTAAGCATGTGCAAAAGGATGCAATATAATGAAGGATGATAATCTATGCAAGGAAATAATGGTTTCCTATTACTGGGAGTGCAGGAGGCACAGGGAAAATCATACTTGATCTAGGGACAAAAATACTATAATGTCGGTATCCTATCTCCTTTATTGTATTAGGCCTTCCCATGAGGTGTATAAATAATACCAGAAAATAGTTGATTCAGTTAGGAAATGAGCTCCTATAGGTGGGATTTAGGTGAAACCTGTAAATCCCACCTAAAAAATAGGATATTATTTTATTTTTTCATATTTTAAATCATATACGCGGATTTTGTATTATGGTACCCGCATGTGTACGAACTTTTTAAAGGGGAGAGTCACGTATGGAATTCAAATATTGTTTTTAATCAATGACCAAGTCTGTATGGAAAAGGGTTGCCCAAGGCCACACCAAAGAATTAGAACTACAGGAGTGTTGAATCATGCTATTAAATACACCCCCTAATATATGAGGTCAGAAGGGGTACATGAAGGCTAAGATGTGTTAAGTACAAAGAGAGATCATTTGAGGACCTGAGAGGAGATCCCCAGATTCCAACCCACTGAATACTTGTGGAAGGATTCAGAAAGAAGACTCATGTCTGAGGCGGGCATACCCATGCTCAGAGATAGTAAAGCATGTTCGCTAATCAAGTATAGAGTCGGTCCAACATGTATACATAAGTGTGCAAAAGACTAAATGATACATAGTGGATCATCTGATCATAACTGCAAAGGAACACATCAGAGCTATGTCTCAATATCACATATAGAAGAAAATATGATCAATGATACTTGAAGAATGTGTGATCACTAATGCTACATAACGCATCGTCATAGTACTAAGTCATACAGGTGGAATATTGGTACTGCATAAACTTGGGTGTCAACATACATGATGTTGCTATGATGAACTACAACATATAAGGGTGGCTGGTAACACTGACAAAAAACTGAAGGAGATGACAAGTGAACTAAGAGGCTAACACAACTTGAGGTCTTCATTGAGCTCATATGGTACATTTCTACACTATGGGAATAAATGAGCTTAAGTCGACCATGTGAGAAATCGTTCGATTACTGGTCATTGATGTATAACATTAACAAATGCGAGACAACTCACTGATAATGATGATGAGAGTCAAGGTACCCCAGTATAATCTAACAAGTGCGAATAAATGTGTTGAAGTCAAATACTTGAGATAATCTATCAATCAGGAGACATTGATGTATTCTCATTGTTGATAGCGAAGAATTCTGCCATTGATGACTGCAAACCCTATGGTATTGAGAAAAGGACTCTAGATCTTGTTCCCAGAGCAATGAGTTGGAATCTATGGGAAAATATATGCTATAAGGAAGGCATTAAGGCATCCCACATCAACCAAAATGAGTGTAACCCATAGGCCAATAATTTGGAAGAACTCAAACGAAAAGAGATGAAGTAACCATTGTGAAGCACGTTTCCAACGTACACCAAATGTGGCTAGCACATGAGAGAAACCCTTTGAGCCAACCAATAATTAGAGATGACACAGAGGTGAGGAATCCACTAATAGGGTTAAATGGAAACCAAGGTACTGCACGAATCCCAGTGTGTGATAATGTAAGATGACGTCAAACACAAAGGAAACCACTCATTCAAAGACCCATGACACTGATCAATGCTGAGTACAAGGTCACCTATCAATGATGTAAATAGGGCCAAGGTGTGACTCCAGGCCTACTCTTAGATCAATTTGTTAGAGTCGATAAGAGTAGACCTGCTAGCAAGAAGTCAATGTAGACCTTCTTAACCAGCACGAGTGAAGGACCAAATAAATGATGTGATATTGAAGATAACTTGACAAACCAAGTGTAGACGATTGAAAAAGAGTCAAGTGACACTGCAGAATGGCTGACACAGGTTTACTTCCATTGAACAAAAGAATTATTCGAAGGTGACTCTATGGCAAAATAAAACAATTTTGTATAATTTTTCAATTTAGGAGGCATTAACAAACTCTCCATATGATTGGAAGAGATAACCAACCAGAGAAGGACTAACTCAAGAACAAGGTTATGTCTCTCCTAAAGTTAAACTAAGTCCCATCCCAATGGAGGAAAGACTCATTTTGAGTGCTTTGTTCAAGGGCGATACAACTAACTCTTGCTGCCATCAAATACAGAAGTAAATGTCTTGTTCCGATTGTGTTTTTGGAATATATAATTTTTTTGTCTTTTTCATATTTAAAGCCTAAAAAGGAATAAAATAATTCCTATAGTACAGTGGAAAGAATGAGTGTTAAGGGTAGATGCACTAGTTCCTGGGACTGAAACATTCCTATACTCAATGCAAGGTGGCGAATACTGGTCGTCAACACTCAAAGAAATTTTCTTTCCACAGATAAAAGGTGTCAAATCACAGATGCTAATGAATGCATGGTTTGAACTTCAAAAAGGTGATGGTCAAAAGTGGCTTATACACAAGTCCATGTGAAGCTAGCTTAAGGCCAAAATGGTACAAGTAGTCAATATGCAATGCAACAATCCAAATTAATTCCTAGGATCCTCTAGGGTATAAAGCCATAATTATGGAGAAGAAGAAGAGGAATGAGGCTTTATCGCAAAGTCATATCGAGACTAAAGAGAACTTCTGAACCTAAACAATTCTTGTAGCATGGGAAACATATGCTAGCGAGGATCTAAATAGGAAGCCCATGGAAGAAGTGGCTCTACCAATATGTTACAATTTTATAAGACAACGAGTGAAAGTGGTTTGAAAACCGCAACATAATGGGGTCGACACTGTGAAAAAATATTGCAGTATGAGGTTAAGATGCATAATGCAGCAGAAAAGGTGATATCACCTAATCTATATTCTAGTGATGAAAACAATATCTTCCACGATAAGTCTGCGATTGTGGAGTTGAATTGGTGAAAATGCCACAAAGTCTTGATTTACCATGGAAAACAACCTCCCCCAATACTTCAAGCCAAAAAGTTAAAAAGTTTATGAAATAATAAAGCTAAAAATTATGAACTTTATAAAATTGGGTTTTAAAATTTTAAAATAAAAAGATATTTTTTCTCACCAAAAATTTATTTTTAACTTGCAAGTGTTAAGAGCTTGAGATCTTGGGAGAAAAATTGGGCAACTCCATTTCACGGATTTCCTCAACCAATTTGTGAACCAAATCTTCCACGTAATTCTAAATTCACAATCTTATCCATTTGATTTCATCTTAAATGAGTTCATTTTATTTTTAACCATTGGATTTTTGTTTTTGAAAATTACCTCTGTGTGTACGTATGTCGTTTCTTTGGAAACTGCGTATAAAAATCCCTACACGCGTGTTTCCAAAGTAAAATCCATGTGTATACATGACTGTCTCTTAAAAAAGTCACGTACGTGCAGAGAAGAATGAAAAAATATGATTTCTAATGGATGAATTCACTCAAATTTGCAAGATGGAAGTTGTTCGGAAAGAGAGGGAGCACAATGATCTTGAAAATTAGGTTTTAAATGATACTATGGCATTGAATGCATTAAGAGTATGGGGATTACTCAAGTTTTCTAAATATGAAAATCCAAACTTGATTGATAGAGATGCTTATTCATATTGGGATCCAGAGAAAGATCTCTTTATGATTGATCATATGCCCTTACAGATTGAGGTGGAAGAAATTTACTTCATCACGAGACATTCCCAAATAAGGGAAGTAGTTGATCTGAAAGAGATGGTTTGGGGAGGCCTGAATGTTTCAAATTACATAGATCTCTAGTGTACACCAGGGACAAACAAGGTCAGGTCACAGATTATGATCAAGAATGCGAGGACCCTACTAATTACAATTATCCTCTTTACCATTTTTAGCGTAGTAGGCTCAATATCACTACATCAGACCTCTCATCCTACCATGTTCTTGGCAGTAGAGTGCCTTCATCTGGAAGTCTTTGATTGGTGCACAAGGCTCCTAGCCTGCTTGAAGAAGAAATTGTCTTTAGTGAGATGAGGAAAAATGAATAATTTTGTATATGGAAACATACTTTGTTCATTTTTCTTTGAGAGAGTCCCAACGCTTCAACCCAGAGTGTCTACAACCATTAGTAGCCCAAATATTCAAGGATGGCTAGATGGGCATACTTGAACAAGCGACTTGACGAAGGCAAAGCCACTCGAGCAACATTTGATGACAAGATATTTCTCTAGTGAGAGAAACAACTCGTGGTTATAGATGACTACCCTTAGGTAGACATAAATTATTAGGAGGACCCAGATCTGACACTTCCCGAGGGCACTGTATGGGGCAATATTGGTAAAATTTTTAAATTTTATGTTATTTGATTTTTGTTTTCGGATTTTAAATATGATCTCAGGAAGTTAAAATTATTTTTTCGTGAAACAAAAATCTTACAAGACTATTTGATCATGATGCATATGTTGGACCACAGAGACCTTAGGGTCTACTTAGGCATAGGCATCGTGAAAGAGACATAGAGAGAGAGACAACAGAGTCTGAGAGAGCCCTCCATGAAATCGAGAGGAACTTGGAGAGTTTGACTCGCCAGGTTCCCATGGGAGCCATTGAGGATCTCCCTAAGGCCATTCAAAGACAAGTGGTAGGAGTACCACGGGAGTGGGTGCGAATATTCAAATGGGTGGTGAATGGCATCATATTTTTCTGTGATGTTGATCCAAGGCAAGGCCCATAGACTTAGGTTAGATCACTGATCTTTTAATGGACATGATCGGGCTTAAGCCCTAATTTTGTAGGACATTTGTCCACATTTTGTAATATTTTGGACATATTATTCCGATCTATATATAGATAGTTTCACGATGATTTGATCATATATACATATAATTTTATGATATTTTTGGTTTTAACATGATGAATGATTAATATGCCAATATAGTTCTTGATTAGCTATAGGATCAACAAGTGAATTTTTTGATCGTGGAATATGAATAAAAGTAACAAAATTAAATGATATTTGTAATAATATCACTCTCAAAAATTGGTGATGTAATAAAGGATCTCTCATACAATATATGTTATTTAATTGAGACATTACAAGTTGTGAATCCAAATAAACCATTAACGATTCAATACCAAAATATATTACTTCAGATAGTAAATTAATGGAAGCATTGTATTCAACCATATTGTCGGAAGCAAGACCGAAACATATTCCTCTTAAGACTAAAAAATGACTAGATGGACAATATATTACCCAAGCGGCAGAAGCTAAGTTCCAAGTATGTCTACTAGCACCATCGACGAATCCTAGATACACCAAATCACCCATCGAAACCTGTCAAAGAAGATACAAAATACCAATATCACCACAAGACCCATAGACAGAAATAAACAACTATGTACAATATTTCCAAAATAAAGCAAATGCTAGGCAACATCCTAGGCATAATACTTCTTAGGATAGAGCTCATTTCTAGGCACTGACAACACATTTCCATAAAAGTAAACCAACTCATATGCACCTTTCTTCAAGACATTTTTTATGATAAAAGGACTGTACCACATGGATTTTAACTTTCCTACCCCCAAGGAATCCTTTTCTTAGTCATAGACTAGGACAAGGTCAACTTTAGAGAAAACCCTAGGATGCATAACCTTGGCATATTGGGCCTTTACTCTCTTTTTATAAGCTTCATTCATTGTGGATGCATCTCGATGCTTCTCATCAAGATGTTCCAAATGAATAAGGAGTTCTTCAAGACTAGAGGTGTATGGAAGAAGTTGAATTGCTAATTTAAGAGATGGGATCTCACATTACACAGGGAAGATTGATTCCAAACCATAAACTAGTTGAAAAGGAGTAAAAACCATGGCAGTCTTGACAAACATCCATTATGCCCAAAGCGTAGGATATAGCATGATGTGCCAGTTGGATTTAGCTTTATTGATTGTCCTTTGCAGAATAATTTTGAGCGATTTTTTTACGGCTTCAACCTGTTCATTAGCCTGAGGATAGTATGGAGACGAATGCTTCTGCCAAAATCCCAATTTTAAAGGCAACTCAAATATCATCTTATTCTGAAAATGACTGCCATGATCAATGATAATATCCTTTGGAATATCAGAATATGAAATGATTTGGTTGAATATGAAAAGAACTATTACCTCACCATCGCTATTGAAAGTAGGCATAGCTTCAACCCACTTCGTAAAGTAGTCTACTTCTATGATAATGTACTTGTGACCCTTAGCTGAAGCTGGGTTACAAGTTGTAAAATCAATACCCTACTTAGAGAAAGTACCAATATTGATGATGAGAAAAAGCGGAGCTGGGTGAGCGCACATTTTATGAGTGTATACCTGACAAGGATGACACTTCTTGACCGCTTCAATGCAACCTTTGAAAATCAAGGTCCAAAATAGTCTGCATGCAAGATTTTTTGGGTTGTAGAAAGCCCATATGAATGACCCTACAAGGTCCACTGTGGTAGTCATTTATAACGGACTCAACTTCTTCTAGGATTAAACAACACCTAAGGATTGAGTCAATCCCGCGACGATACAAAATGTCATTGATAATAATATAATTTTTAGCTAGGTGACACAATTTTCTGCGTTCCTCCTTCGAAAACATCTGAGGGAACTTCGAAGTCTGGAGATATACTATGATGTCTCCATACCAAGGATCCTGTGAAGAGATTAGGAAGAGATTTTCATTAGGAAATGATTCTTCATAAACAACATCCTCTTCAGAAGGCAACCCCGAAATCAATTATGTGAATACTAAATATTTTTTAGGCTTACCTGACATAAATTCAAGATCAAATTCCTGTAAGATGACAATCCATTTCTTATACTTTTCCCCAATCATTCGCCTATTGAGGACAAACTGAAAATGGGTTGACATCAACCAACATAAAAGTTTTTCTAAGAAAAATATAGTGATGGAGCCGTTGGACATCGTGAACTTCTGCTAAAGCCAATTCCTCTACATGAGGATACCTAAGTTTAGGACCGACTAAGCCTTGACTTAGATAATAAATCAGATACTCTGTAAGAGTATCATATTCCTAAACCAAAACCATAGGAATGGTTAATTCTGCTTCAGTGAGATATAAGAGGAAATCCCTGCTATAATTAGGTGGACTCAAAAGAGGAGCAGAGATTAATGCCTTTTTCAAAGCATCGAAAGAGCATTGAGTGAAATCATCCCAAACAAATGGAACTACTCTCTTCAGCAACCGCATAAATCCTTTTGTAGTCTCGGTGTAATTTAAGATAAATATCCTTAAGACAATGGCTTTTCCTTGGAGACTTTGACGTTGATGAATAGTTGACGGGGGAGGCAACTGAAGTATTTCCTCAACTGTGAAGGGATCAGCATGAATCCCTTTATTGGACACAAGAGAATCCAAATAATTGACCGGATGTGACAAAAAAAACACATTTGTTAGGGTTCAATCGGATCTTATAGTGACGACATCTTTGAAAAACCAAATGAAGGTTTTTTGGATGATCCATTCTCTTTCGATAACAAGTAGCTAGGTCATCCAAATATGCCTCTATTATGTGTTTGATGTTGTGAAAAGCATAAAACATGGCCAATTGAAAAGCAGCTCCAACATTTTTGATGAAAAAAGGCACCTTCTTGTATGAAAATGTACCCCAAGGGAAAATAAATTTTGTCTTGTGTTGATATTCAGGACTGATAATTATTTGATTATATCCTGAGAAACCATCCATGAAGGAAAATATCTCATTTCCATCACACTCATCCATGGTTTGATAGATAAATGGAGTGGGGAAATTATCTTTAGAACAAGCTTTATTCAAATCCCTAAAGTCGATGCATACTTGGATCATTCCTTGCTTTTTATCAATAGGGACTGGAATCGAGACCCATTCAATTAGAGGAACGAGATATATGAAACCCGCCTTAAGAAGATTTTCAACCTCAACTTTAATAGCTACAGCTTTCCTAAGATTTACTGGTCGAAGCTTTTTCCATATAGGCTTATTGTTTTCATATGTCTTGATCTCATGCTAAACTATCGATGGATCGATGCACATCTCAAAACTCTTTAAAGAGGTCAATATAAATCTTGATTTATTCAGGGGAACAGTCAACCCCGATGAATACATTCTAGATGATATTGGGATTCCTAGAAATGTTCACTGAATTGGTTTCTAATATATTAAACATATTACCTTTGGCAAAAATCTTTGATGGGGCCAAAGGATTTATAATTTTATGAACACTTCCACTTGAAGAAGGAGTGGAAAACAATGATTCAATTTCATGCAAATTGGGGAGAAAATATGATTGATTATGAAAATCATCCCACGGTCTTTCTACACCAGACGTTTCTTTTAAAATTGCCTCTTCATATGGTAAAACAATGTCAAGGCAATGCATAGTTGAAGTAGAGTCAACAGTCCAGACTGGAGCTACATCACCATCCAAATCCTCTCATGGGGGAGGAATGGGGTCAAAATCTGCAGAATTCATGATAGATTGGTATGTGATTTCTATTGCAGATATAGGATATGCCATTCCACCTATTTTCCCCTCTTCTATTGTAGCAGTGGGGGGGTTTGTGGGGGGGCGGGGTGGGTTGGGGGCCAAGGATCAGAAAAATAATGAGTTATGAATGAAAATTTTTGAGTGATCCTGGAGGACAAAATAGCATTAATACGAGTGGTAGGAGAAGGAAGATCAAAAGTACCCATCAACGAGGAATACATTCCAACTCCCAAATCATCAATATGCTGCTTGTTATTATTCACAAAGGGGACTGTAGAGTGAGAGGATCTATTGGGATCATTATGAGAATAAACCATTTGATCAATTATAACAATTCTCCCTTCATGAGGGAAGCATAGGATGCAAAACAATAATGAAACAATGGCATCCATTACGTAAACCTAATTTCGACCCAATAAAATATTATAATCAAGGTTGGCATCCAATATGAGGCCTATGAGAATGACCATCGAATGTAGTAAGGAGAGCAGTGGAAGGAACAACTTCCAGGGACTCGATAGCCTTCCAACATGACATTGATATGACGCACGTGGAAGCCCCTTTATCAACTACAGTTAAAAAGAAAGTCTTCTTTTGATATGTAGATTTAACTTGGAAATCCATGTGATGAGGGAGTCTCTTCTTAACAATTGAGATATCAAACATAATAACAATAGATTTCTTCGTATACACTGCTCCAATCGTAGTGAGAAATTCACTCCTTTATGAACGACACGATTGGAGTACCTCTAACACTGACATCACACAGGGGCTCTAAGCCATATATTCAATAATAGATTAGTTATGAGCATCCCTATCATTGGGATTAAAAGTCAAACATTTTGTAGAGACTTTCGACATCCAAGGTATAGGCTCAACTGTGGGTATCTCAATATGGAGTGGCTTTGGGACATTAGAAGCAACCTTAACCCTAGAAGGTTCCAGCTCACCATAATCATGTGATCTTGTAGCAAGATCAACATAAGAACTTACCATATATACATTTGATGTGGATTCCCCATCCTAGTTTCCACCTATAGGGGTTCTAATACTAGCATTAGCACTAGAAAGTATTTTCTTCCCTTGGGGAAAAGGGTTAGTCAGCACATCCTAGGAACTTGAAGAACCCTACTGAGCTAAAAAGCACTGAGCATCCTAAATCTTAGGGCAAAGACGGGTAAGATAATCCCCATTAGATAACTTGCATGAGAATTTTACTTTCTTTTTCGATTCCTTTTTTCTCTCTGTAGTATGATTACTGGGCTTGTTTGCATTTCATTTCTAGCCTTATCTATCTTCTTACCATGTCGTTTCTTCTTCCCATCAGATTGTTGGTCTCATTTTGGATCTGAAGATTGGAAAAAATTAACTACTAAAGGTTGGGAAGGAATAGACACTAACAACGGAGCTTGTGCCGAAGAATCATATTGTAAAGACAACTTCTGCAATTGATTCAACAAGTTAGCCATACTACTATCGATTGATCCTACAATTGCGTCAGCATGGGGTCCTCGCTTAGGTTTGGCTAGATTGATCTTTGATCGAGGAGCATTAGGAAAAATCTTATATAGGACTCCAGATCAAGAACATATGAGTTAAATTTTTGGGCTCTAAATATGGCATGTTCTTCATTGAACACTCTAGGGAGTGACACATCCTTAGAAATCTATGGCTACAAATATTTCAAAAACTGTTCTAGAAGAAAATCATCAGGGATATATGCCTTGATTAGCCTCTTCCTTCTATGCCACTCTTGGATGTTGTTAGAAATATGAGTTTGCTTGTCTTGTTCAAAACTGGCTATAATCTCAGTTCCAGCATCATATCAGATAGGGAACTGAAAATGATTTAGAAACATAGTAGTCAATTCGCCAAATGTAGAAAATGTGCCCCCTCTAAGCTCAATATACCACTTTGCAATATTTCTAGTTAGGGTGCATTGAAATAATCTCAATTTGACCGAATCATCAATCAAGGAGTTAGATGAGAACCACAAATGGAACGTGGTTATATGATTAGCTAGGTCCTCTTCAAACTTCCCTTTGAAATTCATAATATCATATGGAAGTTTGGTGGGGACCAAAGGCCAAGACGAATTGTATTAGATCGGATCATTTTTCAATTTTGAAAGATCTGGAAATTTCAAATTTTCAAGGAATGGTAAGCGCGGAGGAACAAGAGCATTCCACCCACCAAGAGAATAATTTCTGACATTAGAAAAAGAGTATCCTAGATTTGGAGAGAAACCAGGTTGCCCCAGGTTACTCATAGAGGAACCTGAACCATAAGGAAATCCTTGTGGCCCAAAATTATTCAAAGGGTATCCACCCTCTTCCACTGGGTAACCATGCATAGGTTAGTTTCCTCCTTGCGGAACATTAAAAGAAGGGAAAATCCCCTGAGAAGGATTCCAAGCAATAGCTAGCACAGGAAAGCCCTGTGAGGTCCCGACAGAAGGAAAGGGCACACTCCCCTATTGGCTAAATAGATGGGATAATTTACCAGCCCCTAAACCACTAACGAAAGGATTGTTCCGTCCCTGACTTCCTTGGAAAGGATTAACATTTTTATCTTGTCCAGAGAAAGGTATTGATATTAAGTTCACATATGGATTGGAAGGAGGAATATGACCACTTCCAAAAGTGAAACCCCGAAAATATGTTGAACCACTTGGCATAGAAGTCATGGATGTGGAAATAGTAGATGGGAAGGTTGAAGGAACAGAAGGAATCTTACTAGATGGCATCCCGAAAGGATATACACCATTGAAAGGCATGGAAGATTGGATGCCCACACTCGGCCCCAGAATGGAGGTAGAGCCAACAACTATTGTACTTGGTGTAATATTAGAGATAGGATAATTACCCCCCTCCTGCAACCGAAGGAGGGATCTACACACTAGATGTATTAGTAGCCATACTTACACCACTAACATTGGCCATCGGAAAAAAATAAAGAGAGTACATGGCTTGTTGACCTATTAGTCGGGGTACCCATGTATTCTACAACGTAAGGAAGATTGGAAGGAAGAAGTTTTGAAGGAGTCACAAGGGACTTAGGGACATCTTCAATATCAACCTCGTCTTCCTATTGGAATAGCACCCTAGCAAGGAAAAAAGTGTTCCTGTCCAAATTATGAACTGAACTAGGTTCACCCTGTGAAATGAGAGCCCATGGAGAAGGACTAATTTCTCCTATGCCTTCTAGATGAAGGCTCAACACTTGCAGGTGAAAGCCCACGAAGCCTCCTAGGATGACGAATTGGTTGGTTGACCACTTTTAAATATTAAGAGAACTATTTAAAGACTCAAAAAATAAAAACTTATGGCAATCTAGGAAAAAAGAGCACTCGCTAAAAAGTCTGTAAAGATACAACCAAACAAGAAGATTCCACGTATTTCTACTCTAGGTGATTAGGATCGGACACTAAAATACAATAAAGTGAAGATAAGGACCTTCCAAAGATAGTTTGGGATAATTACGACCCAAGCCCACGAGCAAAGGTATCAGAAAAATTTACCAAGACCTCTAGACAAAAACCTTTTCTGGTGCAAGTACTCGAGCTTCGCAAGGGCACCCTCTAGAAGTACTATGAAAGTGATGCAACATATGTCTAAGGTACTATAGGCATTCCCCCCTGAAGTCACCTATGCAGTCCCTAGGATAGGCAACTAAGGTCACCAATTCGTAATTAGAGGCGGGGTGGAACAATCGTGGGCAGGAGATCCAACAAGTAGGAGAGGGGGTATATCTCTTTCCTTGTCTTCACTCATCCCCGTGCTTAACTCCTGTGTTAGAGGATCTTTCTTGGACAACCTAACGATACTATATTTGCACTCTTTAATCAACTTCTATGTTTCGATTTAGAGTGGCCTTGGAGAGTTCACGCTCCACACACCTATTCCAAGGCCCTAAAGTCCCTAGACTAATTGATGTATCTATGACAAAAACAAAACCTAGTCCATTTTAAATTAAGTGTTTGATTTTATTGCTTGTTATTTAGGTCACAGGTAGCAGAAGTAAAACTTGTGATGTTCTAAGCAAAATAAACCAATAGAAAACAAGGCTGCATCAAAATGAAACTTCTTTTTCTTCAATGAAAAGTGATATCTACAAGGTTCTACTAGAAATCTATGAAAGAAAAATTCTTTTCTTTTTCCTTTAAACACACTCACACATTCAACATCTATCAAAAAAGACTAAAATTCCTAAAATGAAAACTACCTTAATGCATACTAAAATGCCTAAATACAAAATTCTATGGAATGCTCTCAACAAACAAATGTGTTCTTTAAAAGACCAAAGCCAAAATTTGACAAACAAGGAGAAACAAATATCCAAGAAAATATCTCCCAAATGAAGCAAATTTCAGCCTAGAGCAAAGATTTGCACACATGTTGAAAATCCAAAAGACCAAAAACATACGGTCAGTGAAGACCTTGGGTTGTGTCTGTATCTCAGATTCACTTGATAGTTCCTTCAGTTTTCTACTAGTGACATCCTCCAACTTTATATGTTGCACACTCTTTCAACAACACCCTTTATTTTGGCACTTGAGTTTTGTGCAGTATCAATACTCCATCTACATGACTTGGTACTTATGAGGGGATCAATTACACAACATGTTTTGTACATATATTCTCCTATATGATACTGAGACATGACTCTGTTGTGTTCTATGATATGATATTCCATTATGTATTATTCTGATCACTATCAAACTTATGTATACATCATGGATCCATTTTATACTTACTCAGGGCACATGATTTATTATTTCTGAGCATGGGTATGCCTACCTCATACATGGGTCTTCTTTCTGACTCCTTCCATATGCATTTGATGGACTGGAATCCAATGATATCCTCCTGGGTTTTTCAGATTACTCCTCTCTTATAATTAATGTATTTCAGCCATCATCCCCCTTCCAACCTCATACATTAGGAGGCATTTATTATAGCATATTTCAACACTCTTTTAGACCAGATGCTCTTGTATGGCTTGGGTAACTCCCTTTCCCTTGCATACTT
This sequence comes from Pinus taeda, assembly GCA_000404065.3. Classification (NCBI taxonomy): domain Eukaryota; kingdom Viridiplantae; phylum Streptophyta; class Pinopsida; order Pinales; family Pinaceae; genus Pinus; species Pinus taeda. The sequence goes on along the minus strand of APFE031466355.1, from coordinate 36,545 downwards.
GACTTGATCTTAAAAAAATGTTTTTCAAAATCTATACACGACTCTGACCACTACAAAAATGCGTACATACATGGTTCCTATAGACTATATCTGCATAGAACATTTTAAATTTGAAAAAAATAAATAAAAAGATACTTTATGAGTGGGGTTTACGGGCTTTACTAAAATCCCAACTACAGGAGCCCATGGCCTAATTGAAATAACCAATTTGAGGTGGTATATATACTTGCATTTTCCCTTGCCTCTTGTACTCACAGTCTATAGGAAACCCTTGTTTCCTTGTAGAGATGTTTATTTGTCTTATCTAGCATCTCCTTGAACCTATTAGGGAGTAGGTTTATGTTGGCTCAGGGCAGATGGATCCAGAGGAAGGTTTCATTAGTACCTTTGTCTTGGACTAGGTTGTAGATTTCCTATACTTGCTGCTTTTCATTGATAAAGAGGCTCATGTTATTGTTGGGTAAAATTAATTGCTTAATAAATAAATAAAACAACTAATCTCCTAGACATTAATTATCAACCCGAAGTGCGTCTTTTTATTTCAAGGCAATCAACAAAATATATGCATAACAATACCAATAGCTAACACTGGTTCTATATGATTGTGTTCTATACTATCAAGCTC